>JAAGNO010004118.1:184245-215460 GCA_033439905.1 Ceryle rudis | reverse complement strand
AAATAAAATAAAATAAAATAAAATAAAATAAAATAAAGCCCAAAGACACTACAGAGTAGCTGGGAAATTTACTTGAATCCCTTTCTATGAATCTGGTCAAGAAAAATCTGAATAAAAAAGAGGAAAAAAAAAAGGGGGGGGGGGAGGGGGGAGGAGATAAAAGAAAAAAACAAACACAAAACCAACAGATACAGGAGAATAACATCTCATCTTAAGTCAGCTATTCATCTGAATTAAGTATGATGGGTCTGCATAAGATCTAGTCAAGGAGGAGAATTTAAAACAGGACAAAGAAATAAAGTGAAAATGTCTCCTGACCAGTTAGTTGAGCAAAACTGTTCAGATCTGAGAGCTATTTGTTCATCATACATGACAAAAAGCACAGATTTTTGTAGGATCCTGGGATTTAGATACAGGGAATATCAAGCCTGACCAGGACTGTCCAGCTCTGGAGCTGAACAAGGGAAGCAATACTGATGAAATATAGCCGGATTTTTTTGTGTGTTAAAGTGTATTTCATTGACTTAGTGAAACAATTATAATGGCAGCTGCTGTGCTTGCCTCTAAGAAATATTAGAAATGCCACCACAATCATTAAGAAAAGTTCAGGAACAAATGACATATCACTTTATAGCAACATCTGTTTTGGGGAGGAGTTGGGGGAGTGATGGAGGGGCAAAATCAAGAGAGCTACATCATATATATGCAATAAATTTCTGCTTGCAAAAGCAATTTATACAGTCACTGGGAAAGCTAGAGTTGCAATGAATGTCACAGTATAAAATATCACTCCAAGGTGACACTATATGATTTGCAAGTTTAGTCTTCAGAAGAACTTCATGTTCTACAGCCTAATTCTTTTTAAACAAACTCCTGAAAACGTAACTTTTCAGGGAGTGTCTGCTCCAGGTCAGTCCCATTTGGCAGGTGTTTGGAAAAATCCACCCCCTTTCTTCTCCCTTGAAAGAAAACCAATGGCAGTAATTACAATGCAGGCAATGGGCCATACTTTTTGGCAGATTCCCCATATGAGCAAGGATGAGATTATCACAGACTTGTACAGATTTGTGGATTTACATCCCATTAAAAAGAAATGAGCATTGGGTGTCCAAATTCCTTTCTAAAGATGTTTGTATCTTTAGAGATGTTTCCTGCTTTACAGTCATGACTGTTCCAAGCAGTTCCCACTCTTGTACCTTGGCAAAACAGGATGGCATGAACGGTGTGTTAGAACAGGCAGCTCCCATGGACTGACCATCATCAATTTAAACTCTCCATAAAATGGCCACTTGAGCCTGAATTTCACAATTTGCATGTCCTACAAAATACTGTAAAGACCAACATCAATGAAAGCAAGCATAATGTTTAATTAAAAAAGGATCTGGATTTCAGTGTTGTGATGCTTACAATCCTCTACCTGTGCAGCACGGCACACAGAGCTGTGAGACCTATTCTCTGGATTCTTCAAATCTAGTTAAGTAAAACCTTCCATGGTATCTGTTCACTGACCAAACAAAAGTACATCTCTTTAGCTACTCTTGTTATATCTTCTAAAATACAAAAGTATTTCTCTGAAAATTCTCCCATTGCTTTGCTAGGTGACTCATACCAATTCAGGGGACAAATGAATGGCAGCAGCACATGGGTCCTGCTCTCTCAGCCACAGCATCTCAGCACGTGGAAAATGTGTTTGATGGAGGCTGAAGTGCAGAACAAAGCACGCGATCTATTAGGCCTGCATCTTGATCATTAATAACCTTAACAAATGAAACAAAACAATGCATGCTGCCTATCCACTGACTTTAATCAGGATTGATTTATATACTCTAAATTATTGAATAAGGCAAGCCCGTTCTGCACAATTTCTTAGCTTTGCACGTTTAGTAAGACAGAAATTACTAATATCCTGCAAAGTAAAAAAAATACTAATGTTAATATTTTTAAACAATTTATTTTACTAACTGTATTTTCTGTGCTATGGTGCCTTGCCAAGTCTTCAGGCCTACTTCTACAGTACAGAAAGGGCTCAGGAGCCCAGGTGCCTCAAGAACTCATATCCACAAAAGGGAAACTCTGCTTCAGTTCAAAAAAAAAAAAAGCAAACTCTTTGCCGCAAGCTTCTTTATCTCACCAGTGCAGGCTGCAGAGTGAGGTCAGAGTGACTCCTCACCAGAGGCAGCATTTGGATGTCTGTGTTAAAGCAAACATGAAAATTTTGTTCACGTTTTGATAGATTGATCTCAACTAAAAACCTGAACTTGGTTTCATTCATTTTGATCTGCGCTTTTTAAGCTGAAATATCTTCCTGCTCTCACAGGAAAAATGCATGTAAATTCAGATGACTTGAGGCGGCACTTTTCATTCTCCACCTGGAGTCTTTGGGTATGTCTGAGCTTTTTGTTCCTTTATTCACTGAGTGATGGGACTGAGGAGTTCCCCACGTTTTCCAGGATTCACCCCACCCAAGACAGTGGTGACCACTGATTCACCTCCAGTTGACTGCACCGCCTCAGACTAGTATGCCCTGCTTGTGTACCAAGACCCCAGGAAAGACAGTGGTTAGGATTAGTTTATACTGCATTTGGAGCAAATGAGCTGGCCTCTATAGATTCTAGAAGACAAAAATTTTGGTTTGATATTAAGAAGACAGTTTTCTGGTTTTCTTTTGAAAGTTTCTGGTACAGAAATAACATTCTGCATCCCACCCTGAAAACAATGACAAATTTGTTATCTCAGGAGAATCTTTAATGTGTGAGCCTTAAAACAGTATCTAATCTAGCCTCCTTTTCATCTAGTTTTGAAATGCTGAAATGAGCTGGCCTATTTCTCTTGGGGTTGAAATAATGTGTCTAACCTCACATAAATAAGACAAGGGAGAGAAACAAGTGTAAGGAAGAGCATAGCTCCTAAAATTCCTCAGTACATCATTCACAGCAATTCCTCTGAGCTTTTGAGAGCTGAAAACATGGAGCTGACAAAGAACGTTGCACTTACAAAACAACAGCATTTATGTGCAGCTATATTTTTCTTCTATAGCTGTTACAAGAAAATTAATTTTGCATTTCAAGTTTCTTCCATTCCTTTTGCACCTGGGCAATAAATTTCAAAGGTATATTCTCTTCTTTCTTGTCCCTTCTCTCAGAAGCTGGTGTGCCCATTTCTGGGTACAAACAAGAGGGCAGACCTCTCACCTCCTTTCAGGTATGCATGAGAGACTTTTTCTGCTACAGTGCTGGAAGCTTGTTCCACCTAGGAGAAGCGTGGTAGGACCATCAGTCTCCCAGCTGCCAGATAAATCTCACAGCAGCATTAGTCGCAACATCACCTTCTGCCTTCAGTGAGATGTCACAGTAATGAAAAATGGGAAAAAAAAGTATTCTGCAACTGCAGAGAGAAGTGTAAGTAAGAAGGTCTTAAAACAAGAATCAGTTCTCAAAACTCCTGCAATTATTGTCAGCTCAGCTGCTAAGGCAATTAAGAGTCTGCAGTGCTGTCTACTGTTTAATGCCTCAACATGTGTTCAGAAGTAAATAAATACATGAAAGATAAATTCAGCATATGATTTATTAAGAGAATTTTATGAATGAAAAATAAGGAAATTATTAGGAATTCAATTAATCACAGAAACAGGAAATTTGGACAAAAATCTTAGTGTTGCTCATTTTGCAATAAACTTCCTTTGGGCTTGAAGTAGGCACGTGAGCTTTCTGTACTTCAGTTTCTCACCTGATAAATAAGAATAGCATAACAGTATGCATGCTATTTGCACATCTGGCCAGTGTGGCATGCAAACTGTTCAGACTGTGAGCTATTTCTTATTTGGGGTCATCTCTGAAGAATCATTTGGCAAGCAGAGATGCTTGCATGACATCTGAAATAGGGGTTGTAGGTCTTCCCAGCTCCTTGGTGTGGGTGTGTGTCCCTGCTGCTTTCCAGTTGTACAGGAGGGAGGAGGCCTGACCCAGCATTCTTTGCTGGGGAGCAACCCCAGAGAGCAACTCTGGGAGGGAACATCAGTGCCTTGAATGCAAATTATAGAGGCACAGGACCAGTAACCAGGGTATGTACTGTGGTGATCTGCTATGGAGTTTTGAAAAGTAGCCAAGAAAAGCAACATTCTGAGATCCAAGCTCCAGGCACGATTCATTGCTAACCTCTGAGAATTTGAGGACACCCCAATCTAATTGTAGATACTAAAGCCAATCCTGAGCAATTTGAAAATTAGCATCTGACTAACGTGTAGCACAACAGGGCATGGATGCCTAATAAAAGTAGCTGTAATAAAGAGGATTGGTAGGAATGGATCTCCCTGGTTCAGAAAGTATATTAATCACCACTGTGGTAAAGTGAGTGCAAGGAGACATTCACATGAGCTTACAAAGAGATGTCAGAGAAAGCATTTTCCACCTGAGAGAAAGTGAAGTGTGTATGTTGGAGTGCATACTCTCACAGACTACAAGAAAAGTACATCTCAGGCCCTCATTTACATACCTGAAGTAGTGTCATAATAATAATTAAAAAAAAATCTATATTAATTGTATATGTTTTAAAAATACTCCAAATTATTCTATTAAAATAAAGACATGCCTCAGGAAATAGCTCCTGTTATGCATATTAATAGAGTAAGAGAACTCCTTTGTGTTTATTATCTGTTTTTACAGTGTGTTTCCTAGTGAAAGGAAGAGGGCAAAAATACACATTAAGATGACCTAATAATGAAAGTCAGACCTAACTGGTGATACCCACCTTTGCAGTATTCCTAAAGGCAAAAGGGATGAGATAGCTTTTAATGCATGGTCTGGTGGTGGAATAAAGAAAACCCAGCTGAGAATTGGTGCTAGCCAGGAGCTGCAGTCTAAAACTTGACAAGAGAGGTTGCTAGGCAGCTGCATCTGGGACATCACCACCAGCACTGCCAAGCAGCCACTTTGAGGAAGGGCAACATCATCGGTATTAATAATATTAGCAAGTTCTGGTTTTTTAATAGAGGAAATAATTCTTCAGTATCATCTGGGATTCTAGTTAGAAGCTCAAATTAGGAAGGCTTTCAAGTGCTCAAAATAGGAACTATTCCTAAAGGTGCAATCTTGAGTGTTTCATCAGGACACAATTAGCAATCACAGAGACTCACGCCCAGCAGAGTAGATAGGAACCTCGATAATGCCTACACCTGTGAATTTGTATTCGTGCTTACTTGGGTAAAGGGAGAAAACACTCAAATTCCTCCAGGAACTATTTGACATAAAATTCTGTGTCATGATGTGTGTTTCATGTAAATTAAATTATAAGCAAGTAGAGAAAGAATGTCAAGAAGGCAACATCAACAAGGTAGGCAGCTACAAGCCACCAGTATCTGACATGAAGTCTATCTTTTGAAGCCTTGCCTAGAACTAAATTGTGTAAGACACTTGTTTAATTTTAGAAAAGCTGCTCAATGTCATTAAGAAACAGAGAGTGGTTGTGATGGAGTTCTATGTATTGTTTTTTCTCAAGAGGTTTTCTAAGGATCAAAGTGCCTGTGAGCAATGGTGGCCAGGAATAAACATTGCACAGAAACTCGAATTACAGAAGCCAAAGAAGATGAAAGAGTTGGGCTGGAGGCTGGTGCTGTGTAGAGCTCCCAGTAGGAGTGCCAGGCTGCAGCTAACTCTAGTCTGGTGACAGGGGATGGCCTCCATCCCCTCTAGCTCACCTTGAAGAGCAGCAAGAGCTGGAAAGGAATTGGCTGGTTTTCACAAGAGCTGTGCCAAATAAAATAAACTTCAGAATGTGAAAAATTCAGATAACATGTGTCTTCCATTTCCCTTGAAGTATAAAGATTAAAAAGTAGAAATAATTAGACAATTAAAACTATTCTGCAGGTGAAGGGAACAACTGAAAATTAAATATCTACATATAGACAGAGACACTAAAGTGTATTGGAAAGTAAATAGATTTTGGGGGAAAATAAAAGCTGTGCGGCTAGAAAGGAGCAAAGAACCTTGACTTCTGTCAAAAATGCTAATAATCAAACTGACATTTAGAAATTAGAGTAGTGGAAAGAGAGCACATCACATGCAATTTAAAATGTAAATTCCCTGAAAATGCAAGAAAACCCTGCAGATACTCCAAAGGCAATCAGAGAGCAAATCAAAATTTAAAAAGTCAAAGACAAGAGAACCTCAAATGTAGAGAAGTTCTCTCTATATATAAATACTGCCACATGACATTCCGATCCCTTTTAATTTCTGATCTGAAAAGAGACATCCAGTCTGTGAAAAATGGGTCCAAGTTTTATGTCCTATAGCAAACAGGTTTGGAGTGTTGCTGTAAAGACCATTTGTTCCACTGTCTGCCACTTACCCATATATGACCTGACCTTGGGGTACACTTTGGTTTCAGAGTTTGAAGGAAAGAAATATTACTAGGAATTGAGATTCCTTGATATTCTACAATATTATGCTAGCATCCAGCCAAGTACTCTTTGCTAATGTACCAACACACCTAACAATGTTTCTCACCTCACTGCAACCCTGCTTAGGAGGAAAGCACAATTCTTTCCTGCTGGAAAGTGCAGTATATCTATGTTGGAGTCACAGCAAAGGCTGTTGAACATACATCTGAACTGATCTGGGAACTGGTGGCAGTTAATCTGCAGCAGAATGTGAATTGCACACATTAAATGACCAAGTATTTACCAGACAAATCTCATCCCTCCGAACTAATTCAGTTCCAATATGTTGCACTGAGAAGATTTGTAAATGTTAAACTAACACTTGCATAGAAGCACTAAAGATTAGGAAGATGGTTCCTCCCCCTGTCCCAGACCTGTGATCCAGGGACAAGGTAGGAAATATGTAAAAATCCCATGGGAGTTCCTAAACAAGTCGCAAGATACACTGCCTGCATTTCATGTTTCAAAACAAATATAACCACTGCAACACTATTCATAGGTGACAGCAGAGATTGGTGCTGGTGCCACGGCTGCTGAGCAGTGTAGAAGGAAAAGCACTTACTCTGCAAAAGCAAGGTTGGAGATTGATTACCCTCAGCAGCAGAAGGGGATCCATCCAGCTTCACTGGACTCAGTCAGCCACCAAGCTGCAAAAGCCCCAGGTGCCCTCCAGACATGCCATAGCTACCTCATGCTGCAGCCAAGGCCACAAGGATTAGGACAGGGCAGAGCAAGCAGGCCAACAAGAATGGGGTCCTACAGCTGAGACACAAAGGGGGTCTAAGGAAGATTGTCTTGTACAACTAGTTCCAAGTGTTGGTCCACTTGCACAATAGTCAAAGGAGCAGAAGTTGGCATCCTGCCCCCCCACATACTCAGGGAAGGGTTTCACTATAAATATTTCACAAAAGGTGGTCTGTTATTTGCAGAAAAGGAGTCCAGACTGTGAATTTGTAGAATAGAGAAGCACTCAGCATACAGCACTGTGGGGCTGGGATTGAGAGAAATCCATAGCTGGTGATTCCCACTATTTAGCCAGCTCTAGTCAGAGCCCACATCATGTGCAGGATTCAGGTGTCTTATTCTACCATATTAGAAAATTTCCTGACCTTCAGCCACCCCATTTTAGACAAAGCCTCATTTCTTTAAGTATTGCAAGTCCCGAATTGCAGAAGCCTAAGCAGGCTTTCTGGACCTTAGTGCACTCTTGATATATCCATCATTTGAATGTCATTGAGAACTCTGAGCCTTTGATCATCTGTCTTCTAAAGTATATAAAGAAGCAGAAGCAAAATTTGTAGCATAGTTCTTCCATGCAGTGAGGATGCCACGGAACCTTTGTATTTTCTGTTGTGAACCAATTACAGTTTGTATTTCTCTGTTGAAGTGCAAAATTACACACACAAAATCAAGCACAAGGAATGCTCATTTGTGGGTGTGCATCAAATGAATCATTCCACAGTCATTGCCCCCTCTTCATCTTATATTAAAGTACTGAAACAACAGCAACACTATTCATTAATTTAATTGCTCAAGTTGCATGTTTTACTGTATTCAACCCTGGGATTTATCTAAGAGAATTGAATAAATACCATGCCTGCAAAATTTCAGTTTTCCTGATATAAACTACCACAGCATGAAAGTGACAAAACTACAGATCTTTTTCTCCTTCTAGACTTCAGCTGAACTTCATATCTCTATGAGGGAGAAGAGTGATAAAAAAAGGCTTGAGTAAGGATTCTTGTACTCACCAGGTACAACTGAACCAGTGTGGAAGAAACTTTGCTATGGGCAAGCAAATTCTTATTCCTGCAAAAACAGAAAGGGAGAAAGTTTCTTATTTTTTTTGTTACCCGGTCCCTGATCTGCTCCAACACAGCTATGAACAGTTCCAAATTAAAGTATCGTGTTTAACTTGTTGTTCTTATTCCATATAATATAATGGCTTCAGCTGAATGGCTAGCTGACCAGGAGTTTACAGGAGCATATCTGTCTGCATCTGTATGTTTATTCTTGTGTTATTTTAACCTCTCTGTAGAAGAAAATGTCCTTCTGCTTTGAGTTGGTACGTTGGCAGGCATAAAAGGTCTTAGCCTATAGCTGCAATTTCCAAGCTGCATGACAAATAATAAATAGCAGCTACACAAGCCAATGGCACATTTGTCAGCCAATATTCAGCAGAAATTCTACCACAGGAAAACAAAAACAGTGCATTTTAAGCACCAGGAACACTGACAGATCTCTCTGATTGCTTTGGCCACTGTTATATAGCTTTTATGAACACCTATTCCCCCTTTCTTATCTGGTCATCTTCTTTCCTATCTCTACTGCCATTTAATACTGAATAATGGTAAGAGAAATTACTTTTAAAATTATTTATATTTTGGTAGTTAGATGAGCAAAATGCAGTGCTGCTTGGAAATAAAATGTTGGGTTTGATCTTCTGGGCAGTTCTTCATGTGTTTATTACAGCTATTAACACTTATGACAAGAAAGACCATCTGAGGCACTACAGGACCAATTTCATGGGATTTACAAAATAGATTCAATAATTTTATCACATTCACCAACATTCAAAAGTAAATCATGCTCCCCTTTACACAAGGTACTCAGAGCACAGGAGTCAGGAGGGCTCCTTTTGCTGTGTGGCATTTGAAAAAGGCAGGGCAGGATTATGTGTAAAATCTTTAAAAGAAACAAAAAAATCATCATAAAATAGATGAAAAACAAGTTGATTGCATATGAATGCAAGGTAGCTCCTTCTAGGGGTAAGTGTACAAACAAAGGATGCAGCTGATGAAGGGCTGTGGAGGATTTAAGAGTGTGAGTAGCAGCGATCTGTGAATATTTCTCTCCTTCCATCCTTCCTACAGGGATGAAACCCTGATCCTGAGAGCTGCGGCCCTGCAGTCTGTTCTCTCTCTTTCCATTTGGTAACTGTGAGAAGCAAGGCTTAGAATACATTATTCATATCTAGACTACTCAGTAACTGGATAAACAACATTTATTGCTATTATCTAAACTGATGAATAGAAAACCAATAGTAAATTATATAAAATTAAATACATGCATTCATTTTTGCAAACATACACATAAAAAATATTTGTGGACAGGAAAATCAGTTATATAAACATCTGAAGCAGAAACACCATTTCTGATTCACTGAACCCTCACTCCCACTTTTTTACTTTTCTATCCATAATCTGTCTTTCCAAAACAATCCTAAAGAATGCAAATTATTTTTCATCAAGGATTAAAAAACCCTAAGTGTGAAGCAATTAATTTAATTATATCAAAATTGGATGATAAAGAATGTGAGTAATTGTTTAAAAAGTGAACTAGAGCTAGACGAATATGAGAAAAAGCTACCTGTAACTTAGATACTGAACTGCAATTAAGGAGATTTAAAGCAATTCTTAAATCCTCCACAGACATCAAGAATGACCTTTGGACAATCACTGTGTTTCAATTCCCCTTTATGAAATAGGGTTGGCAATAATATTGACTCTTTTTTGCTTTGAGGCTGTCTTGTCTGTGTAATTGTAAGAACACCAAGTGAAGAATGACACATTCTTTGTAAATCTAGCCCTGAGCATTTTCCTCTTTCTCCAAAAAGTTAAAGAACAATATCATTGAAAGGGGCTTGTATAGAGCAAGTTGCTGGTAAGTAGAGAAAGAGGAAAACCAAGCTCAGTTATAGTTAATAAATGAATTCAAAGGACAAAATTGTAAAGCCAGATTTTATTAACAAACTAATGAAAAAAATCTGGAAAGCACAGGCTGCCTAAAAGGCAGTTCCTATGTTTCAGGCATAGCTTCACATGTCCAGATGGCAGAGGAAGTTACTCAGGAAACTGGTGCTATGAATTTGATTCTAAGTCATAAGGAAAAATTTAGTAAGAATTTAAAAGTAGAAAGAACTTTAAAAAAAAAAAAAAGCAAACAAATAAATAATCTGAGTTCTCTATTGCAAAGAGCAGTGCAAGGAGAACAGTGAAGTTCAATGGATTCAGAGAACTGGCAGGTTGGATCTTTTGGGAAGAAATTCCAAAGGAGAAGGAATTGTAGGAAAACTGGCAGTTATTAAAACAGACTTTGTTAAAACCACAAAGGTAAAAAGAGTCTACCATAGAGGAAAATACTTGGCATGACTCTTTAAAGAACCTACAATTCTAAAAAGTTCACAACATAAAGGAGGAGTGGAAAGATATTATACAACTAGACAGGTAGAAATCAGAAAAACAAAGGTTAAAAGGGAGTTATTACTAGCAAGGAATACCAGAGATAATAGGAAAAGGGGTCTTTCAGTACTGTGAGAAGGCGGCAAAGGTAGAGATTATTTAATAGGAAAAGAAAGCAAATAAGGAGACACAGAATGCTGAATGATTCAAGGTATTTACTCTCCCAGTGTTCCCCCGAAAGGCTCAGGTATTTTAGGTGCTGATTTCAACAAAAAAAATCAGGCTTGCAGAGCAATATACGGAACAGTATCACATTCAGACACACTGAGAACCTGAAGAAATTAATCCTAGAGTAGTTAAGGTACTAGTCACAACAATATTAAGACCAGTAGTAATTATGTGTGAGGACTTGTGAAGGGCAAATAAGATCCTAACAAACTGATGAAACATACAGAATCTGTTTTCTGACACATGAAAGTCTAGTCAGATATTACTTATTTCATCATGTATAAAGCTGACAAGTGTGACTATCTGTGATGTGAAGTGATATTTAGTGTCTAATTAAGAGCATCAAAACCCAACTCAAAAAAAGCCCTGTAACACTAGGAGATAAAAAAGCTCAGCTTTCTCTACACCTCAAAACAAACATCCCATTTGATAATACTTAAGAAAGAAGACAGAGGGATATCAACAGCAAAGCAGCTTGACATTCTATGTCTTCAAATGTTCACATAAGAAAAAACCTTCAAAATCAATTCATACCATCTGGGACAAACACACCAACACTTGGTCATAAATTTGAAGTTAAACAAAGCAATCAGTATTTTACATTTAGGTTAAAAATTGCCTTCAGGGGCCTAACCAGACCTGATCTTCTCCTGAAAAGAAGTTGACACTAAGTCTTTTGCATGGATCCAAGAATAAAAATGTTGTATTGGAACATAAGACACTTCTTCTCCCTGTTATGACCCTGTAATATGCACAGTTCATTGAAGAACCAAGCTTTGAAAAATAGTTTTCAGTCACTTCAGTGTTTAGGTCAATTATTATTTAGCAAGCCTGACCTGCTTGTTGCTATCTAAAACAAAGAAATGTTTCTATTGTTAATTTTAAAGCAAAAATTGAATTTTAGAAAGCTTAACTCCCTAGACTCCTGATTTTGTCTGTAGACAATAAGTCAGACCAGGAGCTTAACTCATCAGGAGGCTGTCTCTGTGTAAGGAATATCTGCAAACTAGTCTTTGAAATCTGACTGGCTAAAATTAGATTTCTGTCAATACCTCACACAACCTTGACTGTGTGCAACTGCCTGCAGCTGGAAACTACAGCGTCTCTTTAAACAGTCCTGAGTATCAGATACTCTCTGATCAGTCTCATGAGGTTGAA
The DNA here is from genome assembly GCA_033439905.1 of Ceryle rudis. Lineage (NCBI taxonomy): Eukaryota > Metazoa > Chordata > Aves > Coraciiformes > Cerylidae > Ceryle > Ceryle rudis. The sequence continues at coordinate 203,460 of JAAGNO010004118.1, read as the reverse complement.
TCACTTTAAGTGCACAAATGAAAGATGGTTTTCAAAATGTCCTGATTTTTTAGCAAGTGGACGAAATAACTGACCAGCGGAGCAAACACACAAGAAACTGGAAGAAACAACTAACCGTAGTCTTAGGTTTGGGCTATTTCTTGCTTCTGTGCTCACTAAATTAAACTGTTCGTATTTACTACAGTTAGATTGCTGTTCTCGTCTTAGTTTATCCTTTGGAACCACTCAAGAGAGTGCTTGGCAAAGGTCACTGTCCAATCTCAAATACACTCAAAATTCAGTAATTCTGTGGTTCCTTCAAAGTATTATTCAGAGGAATAAAGCATGTAACAAAGCATGTCTTTGTCAGCTTTACAGACATTTAGGGAAAGAAACATACACGAGGAAATTGTGTAATTACATGAAGTGATAAAGCCATAGAGCTGTTTCTCTCCATTATCTATGTTCTAATAATTGGACAGTTATCAGTTAATAAACTACAGACCAGTTGCTGCCTTCAAAACATGCCTTTCCTATTGACTTCTAATTCTTCCATCATTGCAATCTATAAGATCTTTGCACTCGTAACTGCAGACAGAATCCGACCATGCTGCAGTCTACACAGACCCATAAGCACTTTATAAACAATTAACACCCCCTCCTATCAGTATAGAAAGGTAGCATCACATCTTGCATTTTAAATCCACATAGACTTGTGCGCCTGTTAGTGAACTCTTTCTCTTAATTCTGACTTAGGCTGTATGGACATCTCTGGGCATCACTTATGGTCCCTGAAAGAACTGACCCTCTAGACTATGATTTAGCAGTTACAGAAATAATAGTGCTCTGGACAGTGTCTGTGTCTTAATTCCAACTTAACTCATCACAGATGAAGCAGCACAGAGAGTACTGAACATGTCTCAGAGCTGAAAACTGCAAAAAAGTGAGTTTCATCAAGAGTATTTTATTATTTTCTTCCTTCTACTTGTGTGCTGTATTTTTACTTCTGTCTGTAAGCCTCCAGGCACAGCACCTTGATAGAGTTTCTAAATATTAGAGCAATGTAAGTCGAACATATACTTGATGTTTATTATTGTAAATGCAATATCAATTAAATGTATCACAAGGGAGAAGAATTATCTATAGTTAACAGACAAAATCTGCTCTGTGTGAATATCTGAACATATTAATAGCCCCATGATTTTCCTCCAAACAAAACAGGTTCTAATTTTTATTAAATAAGTTGTCTATTAAAAGATGGGTTTTTTTTAGTTTTTTAACTTTTAGGTTTTTAACTTTTATAGTTAGTGTTCATTTTCAAAAAAATGTTGGGTATAGGAGGAGATGAGTAAGATGAGTAGGTGTTTGATGGTGCAGTGAGTGTCCTGGTTTACGTCTACCAACCACTCCTCATAGATTATTATACTATTTTCTTGATGATCCTATTCCTGCAAATGCTTTTTAGAGAACTGCAACTTCCATTTTCAATTCATTTCTAAGTATTGAAAATCTGATTTGAATATACCTTAAGTACTCAGAACCTAAACAGCTGTTGGAATGAACTTTAAATTTATCTGTAAAATTGCATTTGACTTGTAAGGGAATCACATGCTGGTTTGAGTCTTGAGGCCAACACTGCATAAACCAGTAACTTTCTGCTCATATTTCATATTTGCACACTGGAGCTCGGGAAAATATGGAGGAAATTGTACCTAGAAGTTTATATGATTTATAGTGCCTTGGGCCAAGTGGTACAATTTATGCACTATGTCCTGCAGAGCCTAGCCCGGAGGGTCTGCATAATACTTTGATGAAGATTTAATTTACCTCCTTGTAGTGATAGTATAGTCTGTCATATCAGAATTCAAGTACATTAAACAGCAACACCATAAAACTTCTCATTCTCATTTATATGTCACAAGTAATTCCAGTAGGGAAAAGAAAATAAAAATATATAGTTCACCTCAGAAACTAGTTCTTATCTTCTGATACAATTCTCTTTTGATTGGAAGCTGTAACAGTGGCAGCTCATTTACCCTTCTCATCTTTTGCTTTAGAGATACTGATAGGCAGCAAGGCAGCAATATATGGACGTTAGATGTGGGTGTCCTGTCCTAGCTCCCTGGGTAGTACAATAAATTAAGATGATGTGCAATGAGATGCCAACATATCTGAAATAATCATCAATATGTTTCCATGTTTTCCCTGTCTGGGCTCTACTATCCCCTATTAGCTCTCAGACAAACAGGTTAGTTTAAATTATCAGAAAACAAGCCCTACACACTTCGCTTACAAAAGTGCTGGGATCATTCACCCAGGCAGCTCTTAGTAGGAGCCAGGAGCACTGACTACCTGATTGTGAGTGATGAGGAGCTGCTTTCTAAGCAGCATCTTAATAACATTTCAGACTAGAGCTTTGCTCTACCATCGTCCTATCCATATGGGCAGGTAAGAATTAGACTCTCGGATCTGAGTCCCAGTGTCCTTCCTCTGCCAAATGACTTAATTTGCAATGAGATGCTCAGATACCTGTCAGTAGACTACCTGATCAAGATATAAAGCCCCCCTGCAGGCCAAGTGCCACACTGGTACTATTATGTAGACTCAATCAAATACAATATTATGCATTCCAGTGTGGCTTAAGACACTCTTAAAAATCTAGTCATAATTTCCCTGAATTGAAATGGTAATGGGTACTCATTTTCTATGGATGCTTTGAGAGGAATATGCAAAATATCTTAAACAAGGGATGACACGTGCATATAGGTTAAATGGAGTAATTCTGTGTGAACTCTTCCCTTCTGCCCAGAGTTAACCGAGACCGATACGTATATACTAGACTTACAGGCTCATGCCATAGAGTTGAGAGACAGGCTTCCCAAAGGGGTGTATTTTTGCTCACTTGCATGTGTAAAATGAGTTCACTTAAAATTAAATTTGCATACAACCTGGTTTTATTATTAATGACAAAGGCAAAATAGCTGGCTAGACATGGCCTGCAAACAGGATAGATTGCTTTTCATGTCCCATTTTTTCTGGAAAAACTCATTTAACAGAGCTTTAAGTATTCCTGTTACCAATGCTCATATGGGCTGAAAAATCTCTCAGCTCAAGAGTTTCCTAAAGTAGCTAAAGGAACAGCTAAAAATTTAATAGGATAAAATGTGACTTCTCCTATTTCTCTGAAGTTTTTTGCATGCATTTGTCTTTTCCTTATTCTCAGCAACCAAATAAAATAATTTACTTTTGTTAAGTATTCTCCAGTTCCAGCAAAGTTAGGAACTCTGTGCAAAGTCAAAACACAAAATTAATAAACAGAGCAGAGGGTGAAACACAGCACTTATCAAGTTCCACTAATATAAGACTTTTTGAAATGTAGCTGCTAAGAATATAACAACAAATTTGTAGGTTATTTATGACTGAGGCAATTTAAATAGTACTGAAAAATTTCTTGTTAAAGATACAATAAAAGATACAATAAAAGATACAATAAAAATGTGTCTTTACTTTGGACTAATTGCTATTAGTGCAAAATATTTTATTAAATTAAATGCAACAAACAGTACAACTCTCTTCGAGGCAAGGCCTAAAAAGATGATTTCAAACGTTAGGCACATGTAGTTGACATTCAAACTAAATGACAGATCTTAAAAGAGGAAAGTTGAAAATATCAAATTACTGCTTGGGAATTTCTTTAACTTGGAGTAACATTTGTAGTGATTTCAGACCCATCCTAATTCCACCGAATTGTCCTTGAAACAATGCTAAAGGCTGTGGCATGTAATAACTACGAGGGAAATCCTATTCTTATTACTGCAGATGCAAAAAAAAAAGATTTAAGTATCACAGCAGCAGTGTACTTTCAGGACTTGCACAAGAGAAACAGCTTAAGAGATAGAAATTCTACAGGTATTTTATCTTTTTCTTGAGTTCCAGTTACATTAATTTTAACATTTTGCAATTTATGTTTCTGTTCTTAATGTGATTGGTGTCGCCTTTCCTGAATGAAGCATTTCTTTCCTATCATAATGCAGTTCCTAAAACCCATTAAAATCAGAGACACAGTGTTAAAATGTCAAGTGTGTAATTGATGTGTGAAATAAATGGACTCTCAGGGCTATGCAAAGGGTGAACAGGCACTCTGAAGGATACTTCAAGTGAATGCAGTAGTATTGTCTGCTCAAATACAACGGACAGGAACATTTTAAGCCAGCTTTAACCACTGTCCTTCTTTTCTTTTTCCTGACAATGGCTGTAAAATACAAACAAAAATTCAAAAAATGCAGTATTTCATTTGGGAAAAAAATTTTAATGCAAATCTCCCATTTCTCTGAAATAGATGCCAAGCGAGAAGGATTCAGAAGCAGAGAGAGCAGCCTCCTTTTTTTCATGATAGCAGCAGACAATCATGAAACTGAACTTCGTTTCTGATTACTTTTTTCATGGTGTAGTAAAAGTCCAGGAACAAGCACCACTCACTGAATCTCTGAGCAAAGGCTGAGAAGGAGGAATGCTCCAATTAGCTACAAGGTAACTCCAGAGAAACCTAACTTTTGGCACTTTCACAAACTGAGGAGTAACTATAGATTTCATGCAAATGAAATTTCTGTCCTTCAAACAAGCAGAGGCCTAATCTCTCCTTCCTCTTTTAAGTTTGTTCAAATGGGAGACTTTTCTTCACACTGAAGTTATTAAATTTTGTGATTGCACAAAAAATGGCACTTCTACATTTGAGAGATTAAGACATCCATGTGGATATTTATGTAAATAATAATTAATACGTATTCATTTTTAAGGAAGTTGTGCCATTTTACACTATGATAAAAGAGATTAAATTATTCAATAATTCAAGGGCACAGATGAACACCTTTGAAAATCTAAAGAGGACAGATAGCTACAGGAATAGATGTATAGATGGTGGAAATTAATAGAGCCTAACCTTCCTCTAATCAGTTTGAAGATTTTAATTTCCACAACTACCAGAAGAATTTAAATGTGTATTTAATTGCATAAATGTTGCCAAGTATCCTACTTTATTTCTCTACTGTCCTTATGAATATTCATATAAAAATAATGATTGCAAATACATTGTCAACAGAGCAGATAGACAGTGTGAAATGCTTAATAATAATCATCATTATAATAATCGACCCTTGTATAGCATTTCTCATCCAAGGTATATAATGGCCCTTTCTCTTCAAATTAACAAAATTTAATTAGAATACTTCCCAATTACCTTGGAAGACTGCATCATGAGAGAGTAAAATGAGAAAGATCGGTTTACAAGAAAGAAGTCTGGTCTTGTAGACAAGCAATGAACTACAACAGCTGAAACCTGGAATGCAGAGAGGACACTGGCACACGTGCCAAGCACTGCTCTTGGACAAGTCTATGGGCATTTGTGAATCCTAAATAACTTGGCTTCCTTCCCCCTTCATTAAAGTCTTCAAGCAGTTTGAAGTTAAAAGGAATTCAGTATTTTGGCCATTTGATGTGACAGAAATTGTTCTCTCACACTGTCATTTAAGATTTCATATTGTTTCACTGTGAAGAAGCCGCTGTTACAAATTACATTTAATTCCTCCCAATAATTAATGAGAAACAGTAATTTGATTTTGTTTTCCTCCTGATGTATTTTTTGCTCAATGGTGACAACAAATGAAAGATCAAAGGTTAATGAAAATCTGTGGTCTCTTAAAGATGTTTGAAGACCCAGGTATCAAACATACAAATGGTCCAAACTACACTGCCCAGATCTCTCAAACCTGACATCCACATTCTTGGTTTGATAATTAGGTCTGTCCTGCTAATTATTTACTCTTAAAAATAAAGGTAAATATTCTAGTCCTAATGAGTCAAATGACAGATTACAGAAAATTTATCATTCCTCAAATGAATGAAGGAGATCGACCTTGTCCACCTTTGCACTTAAATATGAGTAGAATATAATGTATTAGCCTAAGATTTTGGACACTTACAATCATATGATCATTGCCTCTGTCTTCCTAGATACAATCTGCCACGCTACTCCAAATCTGATACACAAACTTGAATTATCGAGGGAAATTCAATTCCCTATTTAAAGTGCCTCAAGGTTTATACATTCCGCTACAACTGTGTCTTACATCAGGTCAGTCCATGCAAAACAGCATTCGAGCAGTAGCCATCATTTCCAGACGATTACCTTTGATCACATTACTTAAACCTGCTGACCAACTCAATGTCAGCACACTTCCAAGCATGTGAATTCACTCCCTTCATTGAAAGAGTCTTTAGTCTCTTTAGGAAGAGCTGTGTTAGTTGAGCTGTGTAGATCAGTTCCACTGACCTCAGACAGTCTTTTTTCTATTAGATAGCCATTGATTTTTGTCATCAGATTCTAATGAAACTTGAAATTTACTTGGTTTTGCTTCAACAAATAAAAAAAGTTTTTTAATTAACCTGGGTTCCCTCTGCAACAGCTGAATAGAAAGCACTGTGGGTACAGCCTGAACTGCAGAGCCTGTATGTGCAGTATTGTCTTTCTTCCTGTAATGGGCACAGATGTACACATGCATTTTCGTCTCTTTTTAATTTCTGGTTTTGTTTCAATAAGACACATTTTGGTTAAACTTATCTTTACCTTTTTAGAAATGGAGTTTTCCACATAAGGCATTCCTTCCATGGGTGGACTGAAGTTAAAGATCCTTTCTGGTATAAATCACCAGAAGTCTGCTGACTTGAACAGAGCAGTGGTGATTTACACCAGCTCAGGACCTGCCAGCAAACAACTGAAATACAAAATATGTTCTTTTTATTTCCTTTTTTCTTTAAGCCATTCCATTTTTATTACGCTTTGAAATGAAGTCTGAAGTGTTTACTTGTCAAGAAGATAAAATATTTGCTGTTGAAGTTCATTCCCTTAAGTTTTAAAGTAATTGTCAGTGTTGCAGGGGTCGTTCTCCTCCCCATACCAAACCTCAGTTTCAGTACAGAGACTTCAATTAACGTTCAGAGGAGAAGTGAGCCCCCCAGCACAGCCAAGGACATGTGTGTGCCTGGGAGACGTTGCAGGAGCTGCGACAGACAACGGAGGCACTGCTGCAATATGCAATGTCTTTCTGTCTCCTTTTTCCCAAGTTATCCATGCAACCATCAGGTAACAACAGAAGTATGTCAAAATGCACACTAGCCAGTTAGGCTGCCAAACCCTCACTCTTCCTGAGTGCCTGCTATGTGGGGAAAATTTTAAAGGAAGAGCTGGCACAGTTGGCACAAATAAGTACACATCCACACACATAGATCTATACACACATGCACGCAGATGTGCACATATTAACAGCAGATATTTTAAATCAGAAAGTGTTGTATGGTGGGAAATCAAATTTTATGGTCTGTTGACTTGGACATTTACATCTTGAATGCCAATATAGCAGAGTAATAACAAACTGTAACACTTGTTAATATGCAGGAGTTGATACTTAAACTTTCAGCAAAACCTCTATCTAATTTGTTCATTATCTTTTATCCTATTACTATGAGCACTCCAGCTCTTTAGCACAACGTTTTGAAATATGGTGCTACTGCTATTTTGCAGAGGAAGAGCAGATGCTCAGCAGAAGCCGTTGCTATATAGAAAGTCAAGGAAGAAGAGAATGGCAGAGCAGAAAGATGAACCCAAATATTCTACCTCCCATATTCATACCAGTGGACCATATTTCCCCTTCTTGCACTTTAGAAGTTAACAAAGTCTTTTTGATCAAATTTTTGCAGGGTGTTCTTTAATATGGTATTGTCTGGTCCTCTAGATTTCTAGATATACTGCAAGCATATTCCATCCCAAACAGCTATAGTTGTTTAACCACAAATTTTGACTACAGTTCCAATCCTGGATCCTAGAAGTTTCCCAAAAAGATTTTTTTTCAACCTAGCACATGGAATTTTTAATACAAGAAAATTTTAATATGGTAAGGGCAAATGTGCCATAGCATACGTGGTAAAGGGGAAGTATTCTGAATGTATTGAGATTATTGTAGTCTGATGCAGCCCAAGTGCCCACAACCCACTGTTCATTTGGCCTCTAGAACTCCAGAAATTCCTGACAGACACTTTTGCTTTATATGCAGATAAAACTTCAAAAATAAAAGATATTACGGGAAAGTATCAGTACAACCCTCCTTCCACACCGGAAAGCAGGCAGGACTCACCAGAATCTGAACTGAAGAACCCACTATGTTAGCATTTATTCTACCTCCCCAGAGAGCCAGTTGCATTTATTAACTCCCTGGATGCTAAGTTGACTTGCTTGATAGCCTGAAAAGAAAAGGTTGAGTGTCTGCAAAGCTACATTCTAACAGGCTGCTTACTTAATATTTTTAGAGATCATCTCAACACTTCACAGTTGTAAGGTTTCTTGATCTTTTTATAGTTTGGTTTACATAAATGTATTTCTTTCCTCCAAATAAACTTGCAAGCAATCCAAGGCTTAATTGATTCCCAGTCTGTTGCAAATGTAACAAAAAAAACCAAAAAAAACAAAAAAAAAAAAAGCTAAAGATGAGAAATTATAACAGTAAATGAATGACAGAAAGACTGTATTTATCTGAGAAAATATTTTTGGCAAGTTCTGTACTAGCTCCGTCAGGGAACAGTCTATTATAATAATGCTTAGACACCAAATAAATTTCAAGTTCAAATATTGAATTACTTCTAAAACCACAAAAAGAATAAATAGTCCAGTGCTGGTGATTTAAAGCATACTGCTAATAGCTCAAATTATCTGATAAAAACCTAATGTATTTTGTATAACTCCATATTGTGGTCTCTTTTTCCTACTGCAATCCATAAAGATTCCAATGTAAGATACAAATCACTGTCAAGCTTCACAAATTAGACAGAAAATATAGTAAATAAATTTCAGTCTTGGGCTCTGAGTACAGTCTATCTACTAGATTGATCACTCAAGGAAACCTTACTGAGGTTTTACTTGTTTAGAAGGATAAGCAGCCATATCATGCTCCCAGTACACTGCTCTGCCAATGCACCGTCACTCTGATTTGTAATGCCAATTCCCAGCTAAGTTAGACCTCAATGCACTTCTCCCCCTCAGAATTACTCTGCCAATCTAACGTTCAATCTACAGCTCCAGCAGTCTGCTGATTGCTCTGCTCTGTCAAAATTCAAGGCAATTTTGTGAAAAGACAGACACCAAGCCAAAATTTCCATCCTGCAAAAATGTCTTATTTTCAAAACTGTAGCAAGAAGAGAAGGGGGAAGGGGCGAAGCTGCTTTTTCTTCAGTATCATAACCAAATTTCATCAGTAAGACATTTTCCAGAGATGGGAATTAAAAAAAAAACAAAACAACAAAAAAAAACCCCAAACCAAAACCAACCAAACAAAAAAAACCCCAAACCACAAAAACAAAACAAAAAACCCCAAACAAACAAAAAACCAAACAAAATGTTTTAAGAATGTAAACAGTGATTTGTTAACCTTTCTGGCATGGCAAGAGAGTCTGCAGTCAACTGGAAGGTGCTGGCATGATAGTTGTCAGCTAAGCAGTCCAGAGCAACACACACATGGGGTCCAAGGGAAGGAATGGCCCAGAAATGGTTGGCTGGGAAAATATCTTCCAGCAGACTTGGCCTGTTCAAGTGAACAGAATCCTTCAATTCCATTGGATAAGACTTTTCTAATGAAAACCTGACCTCTTGAAAAAACTTCTGCAGGCTCTAAACACTTCAGCATCATGTATCTCCTTTGCTGTTCCACTTTTAAGTCACAGCATTGCAACATGTCCGATTCTATTTACAGTGTATACTCCACTACGCTGCTGTCTGAAACTGTATTTTCATCTGATTTTCATCTCCCCTCGGCTGGTAAGAATTACAGAATTGCTCCCTAGAAGCCAGTGAATATAAAGTAAGTGTGATGACAGCCAAAACTCTGCCTCCTGTCTAATTCCAAGTGTGGAGTGTTTACTCTTATCCTCTTGTAGCTCTTTGCTCTCAGCTGTTACTTGGCATAAAAGACAGCTCACTAATGGCCCATTATGAGATGATAAAAGTATTTAGTGATGGGTGGTATTTATTTTCGGTGCACGTTCAGAGCTCAGAATGGTATAAAATGGTTCTTTTCTATGCATCTTAATGCAGTGGAGGCAGGTTTCTTATATTGTATTTGCATTTCAATACCAATTGTTTTTTGGCTTTGTTTGTAAACAAACATTCAGAAGAATTGAGTAGTGGAGTATCACATATAAACAGGAAGGAAAAATAGATTTAATACAAATATTCTGAGGAACAAAGACCACATGCAAGAAAAAAGATAAATCTAAATATATTAAGCTCCAGGTATATTATTTTAAATGGATTGACAGAAGAGCTTCACAGAATGTGAGATGTGACTAAGTCTTTTTACCTGAAGAAATTGTAATGCTTTATGTGCTGAAAAGCAGACAGCACATATATTATATCCACACCAAGAGATTTTTTGCTATGGTTACAGTGCTAACAGTACTACTGTTTTTGTCAGGTAGAACTGCATTGAGTGCTTTTTGACTGAAGTATTCTGCGAGTGTGAGGACATACTCTGCCAAACTATGTTGATCTGAATATACAGGCGAACCATGTGTATGTACCTTTTTTTCACTGATTGTCAAAGAAGTATTCTAATATTTTTCTACTGGTCATTCCTTGTTCAAAAATAGTGATGATCAGCAGCACCAAATGAGGTGTTACATTTAGAGATATCGCAGAAGAACAGTATTTACTGAGTCTGACTTCTGTCCTCCAAAACTGACTTTTTATTTTTAGACTTCCATAGATCACCAGAGATCTAAATGTTGCAGAGGTTATTGATGATTCCTGGTGTTTCAAATTCCTTGGCAGTAGAGTATTTTAAGTATATTTAAACTTTAAGTTAACTTTGTTTGACAATCGAAAACAGGGTAGAAAATTATAAAAGTACTAAAAGGCAGCAGTGCAAGACAAATCTATTGTCTAGCAGGACAGTCTGATCGATAAAATTATTGAATGGATGTACTAAATGTATTTTTCTTGAGACATGTAATTTTAGTGTTAACATAAAATAGAAATAACATACATTATTTTTAAGGACACCGAATTTTCTTTGTCATAGCAAATAAATAAATAAAATAACAAATATTTATTATACCTTGCTCTTCCTTCTATACTGAGATCAGATATTTCTATTAAAAACGTTTGTTTTGCTGAACAGCAATAGAATCCATTTCTGTTATAATGTGACAATTAATTTATCTTTTGGGGAAGAAATATAATTGTGAAAGAAAGTAATCCCTATTCTATTATTTTTGTATCTTAAAATTTCAGAGTTAATTGTGCACATTACTTATTATATATATATTTAATTTTTTCATTTGCTTCCACAGTCCTTTTTCTTTGTTTACCTAGTTTCTGCACCATACTGTAATATTTCTGATGGGCTCATTTTGCAGAAGCAATGTTATTTTTCTCAGTTTAAGGATGCTTAGCCCTGTTCACTGAACCTGAGCTTTGAGGTCTAGATGTACCTGAGTCTGCAGTCTTTCAATTGGTTGTTTGTCCTTCTAGAGTCTGGAAGACATGAATCTTTTACTGAGATCAAGAAGTTTTTCACCTCACTGCTACAAAATCCACATAGTTATTAAGGATTTAACCAAACTGAACATTCTCCAGAAAATGACCATAGTTAAATGAAAAGCATGGGAAAAAAATTTCACAGATCTCATGTACGAGGTGGTTGTATTTTCCACAAACAAAAATCATACTGGGGGACATTACTCCTCTCTAGGAGAAACTGTTCCACCATTTATTTTTGGCATATAAACCAGAAAATGTCTGCAGATCTTGAGATCTAAAAAAAAAAAAGTTATTAGGGATTTTATTTATTTAAAACTTCAAAACCCAACTATCAGAAGTGGCCGCATATTTTTAACAAAAAATGATTCATCACAAACTATGTTACGGTAACCGAGATTACCTAGGATACTAATACCTCTGAAAGCCCTAAAATACACTTACAAACCTGTATTAACTTATTCAGAATGCACTTCTATGAGTGTTTTTTTTCAAATGCAGTGCTTTAAATAGTTATGTTTATAAAGAACTACCAGTAGCATTTAAATTCCTTCCTCCTTTATTTAGAATACTTTCTACTGAACTAGTTCAGATTTAGCCCTACCCGTCGTCATGTAGGAGAGTCGCATAATGATCCCTTTATACTCATTAACTACCATTTTAATGAGCTATTACTACCTCGGGACTTAGAAGACCTCAGGGAGGTTGTAACATGCCACTACCTATATAGTAACTCACTGCTGAGTTAGTACATAGCCTCCTTGAAAGAATACATGAATGCCCTCCACCACTCTCTGTAGTACAGATGTCAGCATCAGCAAAATTTCTGTGCATAAAACCCATCCCAGCCTAAAACATAGCAAACATCTCAGTTAAACTCCAATAAGGTTAAAAGATTGGCTATTACTGTGGCTCACTACTTTGCTAAAAGTTATCACACTCCTAGCAAAGGAAGCTGAAAGCATGAGTATTGCCTGATCACCTCAACTCAGTTTGATGGCATAAAACATGGCAAATCTGAAAAAAGAGCCAGGGCAAAGGCTGCAAACACTAACATCCCAAAAGACTATTTTCAAAACCTGCCAGAGTCTGTATGAGCCATAAATTAGCCAGTGGATGTTCAAAAGGTACCTGGATAAAGAAATCATGGTTAGTGTTAGGAACCGTCAACTAAAATTCACACAGAAAATTAATTTATGAGCAACTGAAAGCTAAATAGTTAAAAAATGGTGCCTTTATTTAAAGTGTGACAAATATGCACTGACTTCTGATGAAACTGACTTAAGACAGCCCTTCCCATTCACTAGCACTTGTATGGAAAACTGGTATTATGGTCACTAAAAATGCTTATCTGACATTATTTCTAGTGAGAATGAGCCAAATAATCCTTAAGGAAGATAATTACCTCTCAAGATTTATGGCAGCTGTGGGCAGATACTGTTACACACAGTGACACACTGTTCCCTGAACTGCCCTCTATGTTTTTCAAATGAAAACGTTTGAACTGAACCACACAGGCTTAAGTGAGAGGCGGAAAGATCACTTCCCTGCTTTTCATAAAGTCATTCCCTGAAAGCAGGCATTGCTTTGCTCTTCCAGTACTACCTTGGAGGAATCATCTGCATCAGGGAAAAAGGCCACCAATTCATACTAATCCATAAACTGCCTCCCTCTTCGCCTGCAAGAGCCAGAAGAAGAGAAGACAACAGACTCTACCTAAATTGGGAGACCCTCACAAAAGAGCATTCCCCTCCAGAAACAGCCTCAGGAGCAACTGGTAGAGGCAGCACATACTGAGCTTCTCGCACAGCAATATCCACAGCAAGGCTGCAGATGAACCACATGCTCTGAAAACCCAGACTAATCTAGAAGAGACAGAGGACAGGTCTGCACAAGGAGGAAAAGCTGAGAAGATGAGTGTGAAGTAAACACTTCCTCCTAACTCCCTTCCGCTAGGCACGTGCAACACTCAACAACTGCATCATTACAGAAGTCTGGGGGTATAAAACACGTTTACATGTCTGCTTCTCTCCTTATAGACGCATAAAAATAATTCAGCAAAACCAAGCCTTTTTTTGCTAGGAAGCTAAATGGCCTGTCACCAACATCAGAGGGCTGAGAGAGGCAAAATAATAGCTCTTAGCCAACATTCCCTCTGAAGTCAGAAGCGAACAGTTTGGAAATGCTCCCTGCTCCTGAGAGAAAAATAAGCAAAGGGGCAAATGTAAGATCAGGTTTTCAGCCAATGATATTAAAAGACAGCAGTTGTATGGGACTTACTTGCCTCCCATCATCTCTCATCCACCCACAGAGATCTATTCCCAGGTCACTACAGCAGAGTTGTAATTGGAGAGCTGGAAAGAGAAGATCTCTTTCTTCCTCAGTCCCTGTTTTCGTTTCCCCATCATCACAAGCAGAAGTAACAGATAGGAGGAATTTTCTTCTTACATTTGTATTTTTATGATAGATCCTCAATTTCAGTGCAACCGTACAGAGCAGGACAGAGCAACAGCCAGCTGTAGGATGTACAAAGTTGGGTTTGCAGAATAAGACAAACACTGCAAAAGGAGAAGAAACCAAACTAAGAGGGAGAAGTATGCCTCTTTCTATGCCTGTGAAAAAGAAGAATGAGCAGTTGAGTGAGCAGCAATAAAAACTTGGCACAGGTTACATCCCATTAACTATGCTACCAGAAATCTGTTTCAGCCAACTGACTGCAGAAGATAGTGGCTATTACCAATTCATTTACTTGCCTCTCAACATGGGATTACAGGATTATCAGCATCAAAGATAACAGTGGAAGTTGAAGATAAAACTGTGGTCCTGCTGCCTGAAGTAGAAATACTGACAAATGTAGATTACTTCAAATACAAAAGCTATAGGAAAAGTATTGTGATCATGGGACTTAAATGAAGTAAAGATAAATCCCCCGCAAGTTTTCAAATTATGAAGTCAAGACAAAAAGACAGCCCAACAGACAAGCAAGTATATATTTCGCACGTAACTTTTAACAAAGGCAGGAATGACTGAAACTGTGAGGCCACAAACTACTACATGGAAAAAAGGCATTCTGTTATTGGCAATCCTGCAAGTATTAATAGGCCAAAGCCACATTTCCCTGTCTCTACCTCAGCCATGGAATCAAATACAAGAACTGAAAAAGGATTCCATCAGATGCAATTTCTTCCTCTCATAACTTGCCTTTTTTGAAAGGAAAAAAAACAAATGCAGAATAGTCATGACAGAAATATTGGCACTTTTTTCTGAAAAAAAGTCAGTTGTAGTAAATACCACTGGACAAAAATTAAATAAATATTTACTACAAGGTGAAGAAAATGAGGAAGCAGAAAGAAAGGAAGAAGGGCACTAAAATTAGTCCATTTCCTTGTCTAGAGCCCCTCTTCCAATTAGTCCCACACAGACCGCCAGCCAACTTCAGGCAGATGCCAGCAGTGGAAGCTGTATACCCTGTGGCAATGTCAACAAAGAGTGCACTGTTGGCAAACAGACCAAATGGAAAAAATTTTTTGGTCAAGTTCTATTTTTGTTCTTTGAATCAAGAAAGGCGATGGTACTTTTTTTTTTTTTTAATTAACAAGAGAAACTATTATTAAAAAAATGAGATTGTTAAAAGACAAGTTTAAATCTAAAATATAAACTTACAATTTAAAAATGAAGGGTAACAGCAATATGATAATACATGCTACAGACAATGATGAGCATTCTGAACAGCTAAAAGAGATTTGGTAAGAACTGGGTGGTTCCCTGAAAAGAAACTACTATCTGTCATTGTTCCTCCTGTCATTCGGTCTTTATGCAACCTACAGAAGATGACTGCTTACCCAATGATCAGTACTTTTCTCTACGCATTTGTTCATGTTTGGCCTCATCTGCTCTTAGCTGCACACTGTTCAAACACGTTTGGAAGCTGTGGTTATTTGTTTTGAAGCCCATCACAATGGCATCAGAGTTCATTAATAATATTATTTACCATTGTAATATCTTAAGAGCCAACTATGCATTACTTTATATATATATATTCATATATATACACATGGATAGATTGCAAAATAAAGCATAGGTTAAGGTAAAATCTCCAGTAATCTCAGGTGCTAATTTTATCTCAGATAAGATTTTTCCAAGTGCTTGGTATCAAATGACATTCCATACATTCAGGGGACAGACTTTTAATCGACTTCAGCTGCAGCTGCAAACCCTCAGCATTTCTGCAATATAAGCCCCTAGTATCTCAAATTATGCAACCAGAATTGCAGAGCACTCAAATCAATTAGTCACCACTTGGGAAAAGTTTCGTTTAAACGACTTGCCTAGCATCACACAGGAATTCTGTGGCAGAGAGAGGAACAGAATCCAATCCTCAAGGGCACTTTTCGTCTGACTAGCTTACCCATGAAACCATTTTTTTTCCTCCTGCAATCTTCTCCCCCACTCTCCACATACCCCCAACATCTACAGGTTAAACAGTTTTTACAGACAACAGTCTCTTTCAATACATAAGCCTGAAGCTGCACTGGGGACAGATCTCTCCCTGAGCCTGAATAAGTAAAGACCCTGTAGAATATAATGTAGTGAATTAAAAATCATCACAATGAACAAGCACAAAGAAACCAAATTAAGATTTGAGACATTCTGAAAACTGACATTCCCTAATTTTACTGTATGCACTCCCAGAAATGTGTTACTAGTCTTTAAAAGTAATATTAAGGTACATGGCTCTTGTACAAAAAGACAGAGAAACAAGCAGATTCAAAGAAGAAAAAAAATATTTGCATAAGTAATGCAGACCTGCTTTATAATACTAGCTCAAAAGCAGTGCTTCCCCCCCTCAAAAAAAACCAAACCAAAACAAAAACAAACCCAAGCTCCTGAAGAATTACTTTGATTCTAACAGACTCCACTAAACCAGCCTGATCATTTTGCAATTAACAGCTTGTCTATTTCAAATTACAAATCTTGACACAAATACAACATAAAATGGATCATTCCTTAAAACAAAACAAGCGTGGCGTTTCAGAGATATGCATTAGTAGACTAGTATATGCACAGAACTAAAAGCCAACGTATGCTATATCATTTTATAAGGCCGGGGAGAAATCAGTAAATCAAGTGCATCAATTAGGAAGAGGAAGGAGGCTGCACATATTACAAGCAGATGAGCCCAGGTGTAGACAGACAGTTCTGAAACACGCAGTGTCCAGGCAACTGATGATTCTCATACAGGGAAGTGTATGTTTTATCTCAAAAGACCCAGAAGTATTTACCAACCACTTTCTGAAAGGCATATGTATTTTTATCACATAAGACAAAGAAGCACAAGACCCAGCACCTTGCAAAATCTCCTAAGTATAATGAAAGTAATGAGATTCTAAAAATAATGGAAGCCCCATGAGAAATTAGCTAAGCATTTTAATTACCAATTCTGTTATGGTACAACAAAGTTCTTCCTTAATAATTCAGCAGAACTTCTCCACACATGAGGGTACTCCAGAAGCACAAATGGAGTTGTCTACTTTTAGATCACAAATGACTGCAACCATGCTTTATCCAAATTACTTGGAATCTTCTTGAGATAGAATTTGTGAAGCACGTTATCAGAAGTTATAAATAATCCAGAACTGTTTTGCTTATGTGAATCACACTGTAAGCATTTATCAATACAAGACATACTTGAAATACTTTTTGATCACCCCTAACTCATTTTATCACCACATTTATGTAAAACATTTGACTAAGAATTTAAAAGCCTTACATATCCTGGAAGACAAACTCCATCAAGCTGTATATCTTTTGTTTGTGTGTTTAGGAAAAAAAAAAAGAAAGAAAAAAAAAAACCATCTAAGCATTTATAGTTGTATTTCTGAACAAATATTTGATGTAATTTGATCTGAATTTTGTATTTGATGTAATTTTCCTGCACTGCATAAGAATAAAAGAATAATTCAAAATACAGAACTATAGTATTCCCCCATAGGGCAATAAAAATTTGCATGCAATTAAAACAACATTGTTTTAAACATTAGAATTCCAACTCTGCAGGTTTCCAGGATTCCTAGAACTTGCACATGTATTTACATGGGAGTCAAATACAACTGCTGGCTGAACACTGGTAAAATTCCACTCCCAAATAAACTGACAGGCATGCTAAGCTTTTATTCAATAATATTTATAGATCTAGAGTCAAATATTCATAAACTGAAAAATTACAGGCACCTTTACAAGCAAGACAACTTTACATATAGAGAGTAGTTTATCTTCACCAAGAAAACCTTTCTGTTTATATTGATCTAGAGGTGCAAGAAAGAGTCTTGTTTATAAAGGATTCTTAGCATACCTAACGTTCCTTGAAAAACTGAAATGAGGAAAATTTCCATAATGGCCTTAATTCAGACAGACTTTACACACAACATATAGGTTATAATCTACATGCATAATTTATGTAGTGTTCTTCACCTGAAAGACTTTAACACAATTTTTCAGAAGTCTTCACTACCACCCACCTCTTTTCAACTAATAATGTTAGCTAAGACCAAATGGGGATCCGAGGGAGAGAAGCAACTGTCAAAAAATGAGGAAGACACATAAGGAAACTGGGATATGGTCCACCAAGATACAATTATAATTCCTTTCCATATTTCTACATCTATATTCATATCAAAAGTGGAAAAAAAAATAAAGACAAATCAAGGATATTTGTTCAGTTAACTGTTATTATGAACAGGAGGTACAAATAAAACCAGACACAAGAAGATAAAAAGCCTTAGTGATACCAAAGGGGGGAAAAAAAAAAAAAAAGGAATTTTTGCTTTCTTTACTGAATGAGTCTACAGAAATCTTTAATTTGGTCTGAAATTTAGCTGTATATTAACTAAGGGCACACAAACAAAAAACTTGCTGCTCACTGCATTAATGAGCTGCCACACAATGAAAATCAAATTCTGAAAGGCTCTCTTATGAAAAAAAAGAAGTCTTAATTCTAAGAACAATTTTAAGTTCTTCGTATTTATTTATTCCGCTTTGCTAAATGTTACAAGAAATGCTAATCATTATGCAGCTTTATATGATCAGTTTTATCAGATTTCTTTCTATGATTCTAATAAAGTAAATTAAAACTGTTTCAAAGATCTCCCCACAAATGGGAAACTTCTGAGTATTTTACTACATCAGTAGTTTTAATTAGTGAATCTCTACCTTAACTTTTAATAGTAAAAGAAAAAATGAACTCCACAATCAAGCAATTGATACTAATCAAGTCTTCAGTTCTGGTAGGGCATTTTTATTTTTAAATGAAGTTCAGTATTTCTTACAGATATGGAATTAATTATTTGTTCAAAATACACATCAGTAGTGAACATAGGAAAATTTACTCCATATATTGGATGCCAATTTGTGTCCCAAACAGGAAGTAACAGATTTGCTCAGAAGTCAAGGATAAATAAAAATTAAATCAGCTTTTTTTTTAATGCCATTAAAGAACTTCAAAGTTTTCACAATAAAGTTAATATAAAGATATAACTAAGAGACAATTTCAGGGGAGAAATGACTCCAAATGTTAGCACAGTAAAAGGATTTTTGAAAAATCAGTATGATTTTACTGACTTCAACAGAGATGAAACCCAGAAATTGAGACCTTTGCTATT
>JAAGNO010004118.1:168581-184145 GCA_033439905.1 Ceryle rudis | reverse complement strand
AAAGGATTTTTGAAAAATCAGTATGATTTTACTGACTTCAACAGAGATGAAACCCAGAAATTGAGACCTTTGCTATTATTTGCAACTCTTAACCAGATAAGGAGAAATAAAAACAATACATTGCTTCTGTGGAATTACTACTACTGCACTGATTAATATAAAAACTGTTTAGTAAAAACTAGTTACCCTCTAGGAAATGCAAGGGTCGCACAACACAGACAGCTTTTTCTTTTTTTCCTCTTCTATAAAAAAGTGTTTCCTTGAACAGAAGGTTTAACAATTGTATGCAGTCATATAACAAATTTCTGAATTGATAAATTGCCCATCAGCTACATAAATTTTCAGCTTGGTTAAAAACAAAAGAAAAATAACACAGATTTTATTTTTTTTTTTAATTAGATTTGCTAAAATTCTTGACAATCACCTAGAAGAATAATATTTATTTTTGCACAAATATACGTATTCTTCCCATACCTGATTTTTGGCAATTATGCTGTTCAGCCTAGCAAGCAAACAGAGCAAGATTAACACTAACTTTCTAAACCAAATTGATTTCACGTTTCAAACGCTGTGATAATTTTCTTTGTATCTTTCAAATTCCTCTAAATTGAATAGTAGCAGCTGGAAAAGCTTGTATTAGGTTCTCTTAAAATTGTATTGCACCACAATTTTCCACTTGTGGAAATAGCTAAGATTTTCTACTGACATTAAAATAAATACATCCAACCCATATGACATAACGAAGTAAAATTTCATTGTTTTATAACAAATCTTACTCAAAACAGTATTGACAAGAAACTCATTTCAACACCATTTTAGCCACATGATGAACTAACGCCACAGATGAAGAAATGTTACAATCTCACATGGGCATTTCCAGCAAATGAGTCTCCACTGGCTGAAATGTTCATCCTAAATACCACACTATCTTCAACTCTTTTAACCCTTTCCTTCTACCACTTGACAGAATACATATTTGATACTTATTTGGTAAGATAAACTTGAATTTTGCCCAGTAAGTATGCTCTGGCTGCCCTTATATTAAACCAGCAATGGGAATCCATCAATTAGTCTAATTAATAGCACCTAATACTAGAAATAATGTGCTCAAATGCTTATAAAAAATAAGAATGCTTATAAAAAATAAGAATGGCACCTGAAACAAAAAATAAGTATTTGATAACTCCAGTAAATTTCCACTTATTTTCAACTGTGTGTTTATGTAGTACTGCCTTTTATAGAACTAGAATAATGCTGCTAATTATTAAGATATTGAATAACTATATAAACTTATAATTTACTTTTTTGATATTTTCCAAAATTAGTAACAGGCTGTAAATCAACAAAAGTTAATAAGCCACGTTCTTTATTTTGTGTTCAATCAAAAAAATAACTGCAAAGTAACCATGTGTATTTTTAACGAACAAGTTCAATCAAGTTGCTTGCTATCTTCTGCATGGATGTTTTTGATACTCATTCAAAATCACTTACATGTCAAAGACACTGCATGAAATTGAAACCTTTACTAATTCCAAGGTTTGACCCAGGATCCAAAATAAATCTGCATGTACAGACCCTTGTACCTACACAAAGCACCAATTACTTCAAATAAGGTTTTGTCTGTGCGCTAGAGTCCACCCATGTGGAGCCAATTACTATAGCAGGGCCATTATATGGTTCATTTCCCCATACCAGCTTGGCAAGAGGTGTACATGGGTGTAGGAAGTGCAAAAGAACCTTCGCTAATAAAGTGCCTCAAACACACGTCCATGCATTGTAATATTCAATGTTACAACAAACACATCTTCATTGGGGCTAGGCCAGAAAAACAGTAAATACTGCAGGGCAGTTTCCAATTTGAACATTATTTTTCAAGTTTCCCTTTTTAGTCCACCAGTAAAATGCATTTATCTTGGCTTCTTATAAAGATTGAATAATTATGCTGATCCTTAATCTACATCACATATTTCTAACAATATCTGAGAACTCCTAAGAATGTTGAGGAGCTGTAGGAATTGAACAGGTGTCCAAAAATGTCCAAATTCAATGCTCTTCTGGAAGTATAGTATGTTAGTAATAGCAGAAGCACTGATATTACTTACTATGTCTGATATCCTTCCATTCCTAAATAGGAAATTTGTTTATTGAAATAATTATTATAAATAGGAGTAAAACACATGAGTATAAAAATCTCTTCCCCATTGGAAGTACTGAAGCTCCATCTAGAGGCTTTTCTTCCTCTACTGTCATTTGTGGTATATGTAATATCACCTAGAAATGTGAACAATATTAAATGTCAGAGGCTTCCTTTGTACCTCCTCTTTTGTTATTCATAATGGGTTCTTGCCCTGAACCTTTGCCTGGCAACACTAGCTCCTTCACTGCCATCAAGTGGTAAGAAACCAAAACTGAACTTAAAAATGTATAATCTCAATAATCAGATTAAATTATCAGTACAATATAGACAACTATAAATACTGAATACTGAAAATCGTTGTAGTTCTTTTCATTGAAGTTCTAGTATATCTACTCCAGAGTACCATGAAGCCTCACACAATAATTTCGGCAATGGTTTCAAATCTCTTTCTGTAAGGTTAATTTTTACTTGAAATTGCACACAATAAAAATATACATCCCTATTGCACAACATTACATTTAGAACAAAGAGACATTACAATAAAAGCATTTCTAAGCAATAATATAAGTTACACTTAACACTTCAAAAGTACTGAATTTGGCAATTGAGAGAAATTCCATAACATAATTAGAAGGAACAACACAATCATCTCCTCAAACTTAGTGCTGTCTATTGGCAGTATCTCAAAAGCAAGGACGAAACAGCGGCCCATCTCTTTGGCAGTGTCTAATGCAGCAAGTATGCAGCTATGTCAGTCTCTCCCTTTGTGCTCCACAGCTGTAATCAACTGTGAACGTTTGGTTATGTCAGGAGAAGTCTTAATGCTCTACAATCAAAAGCAGCCTACAGGGAAACAAGCACACAACACACCAAAAAAATGGGAGGGTTTGTCTAGATCAAATCAATAGGAAAAAGAACGAATAAAGTAACAGCAGAACGGAGCTAAGCTACAACTCTGATTACTGAAATTTGAACCCCTTGAGTGACTTATGGTACAACTACTCCCACAGTTCCCCCATCACTCCCATGCTTTGAATTACAGAAATCCCAAAGTCTTTACCATGACTAGGAATAGCTCTAAAATAAACCACCTAGCATACATACAGTGAAACTGCCTTAATTGCTTCTATCTGCTCTTCCACACAATCTTATTTCACTATACTTTCTCTTCAGCAGTTACTCCAGTTGGGTGTTTTGTCCATGGCAGAAAATAAAGTACAAAGACTTCTTGGGGCTGTCCTGTTGGACAGAACAGTGACCAGCACATGCTATGGAGCTTAAAGATTCAAGTTGTGTTACAGAAATTTAAAAAAAATTATCAGAATAAAACTAACAGAAAAAAAATAGTATTTTCTATACCAGATGTATTTTATGCCTTTGCAATCTTCTTTGTTAAGGAAAGAACCATTGAACTGTTTCTGTCAAATCCTGAGTCTTCCACATTAAATCTGCACTGTGGAAGTATTGGGTGGCTTCTTACCTACTTCTGAGCTGAGCCAGCTCTCTGCTGAAAAGCAAGCTGACACAAAGCAGCCTGCTAAAATTCTGCCATTGGGAAAGCAACCTCCAGACAGACAAACTTTCCAGATGGAAAAGGTCAATCTAAAAGATCTGACTTCTGTGTTTGCTTGGCCCTGGAACTCAGACTGCTCATCCAAAGACTCTTCATTTCTACATGAGCAATTTTCATGCATAGTTGTGAAAAATCCTCCTTCAAAAGAATCACTGGTGTAACACCTACATACTGAAATTGAGACATCAAATATTTGTTCAAGAATGACTGGAGAAAGCCACAAATAATAAAAGCCTGTATTATGAAACTTATGATAGCTATTTATTCTGTAATGCTGGGAAACAGAGAATAGGACTGATACTGACATGTAAAAATAAAAAAGGATCTTTAGAAATGACATGACTAAGAAGACAAAAACTGAAGAGAAAGGGTCTAGAAATCAGTGAGCAAGAAAACAAAAACAAACCCCACCACATTCACGAAAAGAAATCAACAACTAAAATATGTGAGGATTGGAGAGGGGGAGGGGAGGAAGGCAAGAATAAAAAAAGGTAATATTCAGAGGGACTGTAACATGCAGCCTAAAGCCACATGCAGCTTTAGGCTCAAGGCAAGACTAATTGCCTGTTGCTTGACAATTCAATCTTGAGGTCCAATCGAAAAGCCAAACCCAATTTTAGACTGTCATTTTAGTTACAGAAAGCACAGGGATTAGACAAAGAGGCTATTCCTGAAGTAACTGAAATGTAAGTTAACCAGGGTGCATACAACCACTTTAGCTCCTGAGCTGAAAGAAAGGACTGAATTTATGATAAGCAGTGAAAACCACAGTAAAATCTGATGGCAGCAGGAATACATTTAAAAACAAACAAACCATCTATATACAGTAAAGATAAAAGATGACCTCCAAAATTGAGAACGACAAACAGCAGAAGACACTGGAGATTTAAAAAAAAAAAAAAAAAAAGCACACACAAAACCAAATGAACACCACCAAACACACTTAGTTTTTCTTCTTAAACGTGATTACGTGTAGCTCAAACTGAATGCAGATGCCTCAAAATACTGTACTGAAGAAAAAGTAACTAGAGGAAGGGTGCTTCAAAAGTCAGAGATATCCTTGTTTAGTATCCCTGATGGATAACTGTAGTTCTTAATAAGAGAAGACAAAAAGGATAATGAAGAACCAGAAGACAAAGTACAGTATATACAGA
Source organism: Ceryle rudis (assembly GCA_033439905.1). Taxonomy (NCBI): domain Eukaryota; kingdom Metazoa; phylum Chordata; class Aves; order Coraciiformes; family Cerylidae; genus Ceryle; species Ceryle rudis. The sequence goes on along the minus strand of JAAGNO010004118.1, from coordinate 179,281 downwards.
CTGTCAGACTGTTCACTCTTTCAGCCTCTGAAAATTAGAGCAGCAAAAGAATCTTGCACAAAAGCCATGGAAAGTGTCCTCAAAGAACAGGGAATAATTATTAGCTCCAGGGGCTGCATGGACAATCACCATGAACTGCAATGCGGAAGGTTCCCAAGATGTATTTACAAAGCCCTAACAATACTCAAGCATCACAGTCAGCTCAGCAATTCTCAGCTGTGGCCACCAGGGACCCTATATACTGCTCTCATTAAAGAAAAACAGTGCAGTCCCAGCAACCTTGGTGAAAAATAAAGCTTTAGGCATAGCAAAGAGCAAGAAGCCATTTAGGTAACTGTCTCATTCTCCATCATTATTCTAGGATTGGCAGTTTCAAAGTAGGGATTTAGTTTGAGGAGGAAGAAAAAAAACCAAAATCTCCATGGTACCCAATGAGCTAATGGCTAGTAAAAACAGTAAACCTGTTGCCAAATATTAATCTAGAAAATGAAGACCTGGTAGGCAGGTCTAAATAGGTCTGCTCTGAAATCTAGAGACAAATGAAGAGAGACAAATGAAGAGACTGAAGAGGTAAAAAACCGAAACAAACAATTAGCATAAGTCATTTTGAGGATTTGTTTGCATCTTTTCTGATTAAAGGAAATGACAAAGTTCAACTAAAACAAAACATGCAGGAAGTCTACAGCAAGCATTTGCTTCCTTTTTCTGGGCCACAGGTGTTTATTCTGTAAGTACCTGGAAGGAAACCTGCCTTTACCCGCCTTCATCAAGATGGACTCTTGAAGGAAGGTGGTGGCCTAGAAATAAAAGATCATCTCATCCAAAACGTTGTCTGGACCTGGCTTTGTCAGGAAATGAAGTAGGCTTTCATACTTTATCTAAATAAAAGTACCAAAGTCCAACTTAAATCAAAGGACAGAATAATAAGCAAGATGCAATTTAAAATGCCCTCAGATCAGCAATGATTCTTTTGAAGACTGGCTCCTTTCCTTGGGCTATATTAGCAACTGCAGTACATTTTCTAAATTACTCATGCTTGAAACAAAACACAATTTTAGGATATTTATACCAGAGCACATGCAAATAATTCTTGCTAAAATTACTGATTCAATATTTACATTAAAAATTTAATACAGAGGAGCTTGAGCCTGTTAGGCAATCGTCAAGAGTGACCAAAAGAAAATTCTCTACAGTAACCTGCCATTCCAAGCACACGCTGGCTCCACTGAATTCTCCTGCTTTCCTTCCTTTCAACAGCATGTTGGGACTCAGCTAAGTGCTTTCTCAACACTATCTCACTTGACTAGGTGGTAGATTTTACACTAGTATAAGTCATCTAGAGTCTTTTTTCCACATCTTGCGATGATTTCGTTAAGGAAAAACATCATTGCAAGATAGATCCTTGTGAAAACAAGTTTTTCAAGATGCCTACTACCAGCGTATGAATCTGTTACTACTGACATTCAGTAGATCCCAGAGAACAAGCACTGGGCTGGGAGAGCAGCATTTTCTAGACTGAACAATTTTCTCAAATACTCTTACCATAGCCTAGCACAGAAATTAGTGACTTGTATATTAATCTACTCACACAAAAACACCCAGCAAATGGAGGGAGACAGAATCACTTAATTCCCACATTTCACAACCTGCTAGTTTTCTTTCATGTTTTATTCTTGGGGTATCTAAGCGACCAATGTCTTTCAGTGATTCTTTCCTTCTTTTGACCACCACTTCAGAGCTCATACCACCTCACCTTTAAATAGCGTACTGCTTTTATTATATAACTGGACAAAAAGCCAAGTTTTTACCATGAGAGTTTAATTACTATTTTCCAGCTTTGCCAACTTACACCAGATACCATCCTTTTAGGCATTCTTACCTTCACAAATATAAAACCATTAGTACAGGGTTTTTTGGAGAGTGGCAAGTTTTTTGTGTGTGGATTTTTTCTCTACTCTCCCTGCCAGTGGAGAGTCCAAAAGGCACCTCTGGTTGAGCAAGCTACCCTTTCTAGTCAAAATAATCGCCTTACTAAATTTGACCTGTGAATCTGATACTCAGGTGAAAAATGGAAATTACTGCAATACATGTACAACTTTGAGGCTTGCAGTCAACCAGTATGGGACTCCAGAAGCAACCCTCGTGCAAGCTGGGGTGGGGGCGAGGACAGGGGAGGGGTGTATGGTATTTGCAGCTGGAATGGGAAATACTCCATATATTATCTTTGCTGAACTGCAAAATATTGAATACTTGATCAAGATACAATTCTATCTTGACTGAGAAATCAATTTCAGGAACCAACCTAGTCCAGTACTGTCTTCCTTGGCCATAACATCAATCTGATCGCATCTAATGAGCTGTCATGTAAGGCTCTCATATCTCATGACAGCAGATGAGATAACCAATACCCTGATAATAATGGGATAGTGTTAATTCAGTGACAATGTCTTTGAGTTCATTTATTAGAAAAGAGCACAGAAGCTATGGGAGTGCATCTTACATATTCCAGAAGTAAAGAAACTCACATTTTACAGCCTTCTGCTTTCTTTAGGTCAGAAATTTAAGATGATACTATGCCCTTGTTAACAGTTCTCTACATACCAGACCAGTGTTCTTAAAAGTAAAAACAAAACAAAACATTAATTCTTAAAAATCTGAACTTCGAGAAAGGCAAACACATAGAAGACAAATGAAGTTTTATCTTAGAAACAAAATATGAATACCAATATTCAGCGTTAAGCGGTATTTATATTCACAAATACATTTACAATAGGAGTCAACATTCTGCAACACAAAATGGCCCAAATTATTTTCTCGACTTCAAATACTACAAAAATTAATGCAATATTTTGTATTGAAAACTTTAAAAGGCCATGGTTTAAATAGGAAGTGTAATATCAAAGTTCTCTGCTGCTAGTGTATGATTTTTACTTCAAGTGCATTTCTTTTTAACCCTTTTATAGAGAGAATGTAGTATTACCTAAACATTTTAGATTTAAGTACCATCTACTCAAACTTCCATCTTAAGAGGCTGATAGCATTAAACATTATGATTTTACCGCAAAATCAAGCTAAAGCTAAGACATGTTTGATAAAAATCATCTGCAGCACTAAATAATGTTTAAATGCACCTATATATTGCAGTTTGCCATCGCACTATGACAAACTGGAGCCTACACGAGACAATCCTAGGTTCAACTGTTAAGGTATCTCAAAGAAAGAAACATTAACCACCAACACTTCTCCTATGAAATTGTCCATCTGAACTCTGCACCCAATATATTATACCTACAAAACTAGACATCCCAGAAAATGCAGAGTGATTTAGTCTTTCATTATTCCATACTTTTTTTTCCAGTTTCTTTGCGGTCACAAACCTGATTTCTTAGTGCATCACTTGAATATGTAGATGTTAGCAAAGAGACAAGTCTACCCTAAATTCACACCTCCTGCCATTAGTCAAGCACAGCGTGGAAGCAATGCATATGATTATACGGTTTACTTACTTTAGATAGTACTCAAAAGTATGAGCTTATCACATTCCTGAACAATAAAGAGATCAATTTTATTTAGCAGAAAATTGATTGTACACTAAAGAACTGTATTAAAACTTTGAAATTCAGTACATTTTATTCACTAGAACTTGTAACTTTAATATATCCACTTGAAGTTCCTGCATTTCAAGCAAGCTCCCTACTGCAAAATTTTGGCAAGTTTCCATCTTTTAAAAACTTCTAGAAGTGCGGGCATTTCATAAAACCCTGTCATGTCTCTCCTCACAATGTTAGCATTAGATAGAAAACATAAAAATTGAAGTTTACACAGTGATTCATATAACTGAAATAAAGCAATGCCAAAATCTTGCTTAAAATAATAGGAATAAGCAAAAACTAGTAAGCAGTGGAATCAAAATTAGAATAATTAGAATAAAACAATCTCATTGTTTCCAGAACAAATTCAAGTACATCACAATAAGAACCTTGCTGGGAAATTAAAAAATGCACAGAATTACTATGGCATAAATAAATAAATAAGAAACCAACACTGCTTAAGTCTTAAATAGTAACAGCAACCCAAGCCCTTTGTTCTACCTTCTGAAATGAGAATGATTGTCCAAGACTGAGATGTCTTGGAGGCAGAGTTAATGCTAGCTACTAGAGCAAAGTAACCAGGAGCAGATGATATATCCCTGAACTCCTGGATACCTCAGTTAAAGGCCTAAGCTTCTAAGAAAACATGCTTAATCATACATGTATATGTTACTGCATTAACAGCAGCCATTCTCCCTTCTAATGATCAATAACTACAACAGCAATGTGGTGAATTTTGTGCCAGTTCCAGCAGAATTCATGGAACGTATAGCTCAAAAAACCGTGATGACTACTTCCTTCTAACTTGTTAATACGGCCTTTTGTATTTGTCCAAGCAAAGCAGAGTGGCAATTTATTTGATTTTCAAACCCCTTTTATTTGAAACAGGATGCTGGCTACAGACTGCTTGACAATGAAAATATGAAAAGTTTCATTCAGAAATAAAGCTACAGCCACACAACTTAATAATGTATTTAATGAGTCTTTCCCATTGGAGATATTCAAAAGATTCCCACACCAACATATTCTTTGCAGTAGACAGGTAAAGAGAAGCTAATTAAATCTGAAATAAATATACAGACTTAGGACTCCAAACAGACAAATCAGATGCTAAGAAGTTGACACCTAAGATTGCTGAATGAAATTTATATAAAAAGCTACAGACCTACAGGTGAGCAAGGTAATCCAATACAGCAAAAATTGTCACCAGGGACCTGGCAGGCTGCCAGCATCATTCCCATCCACACAAAAAAAAAAAACCCACCAGAAGAAATCCTGGAAATTACAGAACAGAAAGTTTGTCATCCATCCTTATTAAAGGCAGTAGGGGCTATAAAGTCACTGTCAAGGACTAGTCAAGGGTAAGTGTGGTCTGTTGGCTTCCGCAAAGCAAAACCCTGCCTTGCCAACCCACCCAATTCCTTGGAGTGTAGGGATATCTATACCTGTAAGTATAGAGAGAGGAGGGCCAGCAGACACAGTACAGTCCAATTTTGAAAGAACTTTTGACAAGGTTCCACACCAAAGGTTATCAAAAGAAACTAACTTGCCACAGGATGGGAGTAAAGAGTTTCACAAACAGAAAGTTAATGAACAGGATACACAAAGCTAGGTTCAATGCACATTTTTCAGTGCAGAGAACACAGGCAGAAAGGTCTCCTGATGGGGGACTGGTACTGGAACTGGCTTTATTCAGCCCTTTTCAATGACAACCTGAAGAGTAGAGTATGCAGTAAAATCTCACAGTTCACAGGTGATGCTACACATTTTGGGTAGATACTAGACACTAGCGAGTGAACGCCAAACCAACTGATCTGGCAAAAAATTAAGAGATAAGATTCAACATAGGTAATACTATCTCCTTAAACTAAACCATGCCTACACAGAGCAGAGCTTGGAGCTTGCAATTTCAAAACATTAAACAATGCAAGACACATTGCTGACAGTTCTCCAAACCAGCATCAGCTGACTGAAAGGCATGACCAGGAAAGCACCTTTTAATATTACTGATCAAAAGCTGTGAAGGTTGAGAGGTACAGGGGGCAAATGGACTGCAAAACATGGCTAGGTTCACATGCTCTCCCCAAGTAACACCATCTATTACCACTGGCTTTATTATTTTTATTTAAGAAAAAAGTGCAAGAGTTACACAGTAGTATATACATAATAAGAAACCAGGGTGAAAACCAGACAGAGCACACTGACAACATCCAGCAATCCTCGAAGGCATCCAAGGAGCTTGTGGATGACATGAAAGGGTGCCCTAATGAGACCAAGACAACTATGGATGGGAAACAAACCCTCACAGGAACCAAGATCCACTGCTTGAGACACAACACTAGACTTTTATTAAACATCCACAAACAAGACGAGGCAAGGGTGTTTAATATTATGTTACAAATAACATGTTTAAAAAAAAAAAAAAAGACATTATTTCTTAACTGAAATGTGCTTCTCAAAAAAAAAGAATCCTTTTCAGAAGCCCTACTAGATGGTATCACTAAGGAAAAGATAACAATTAAAAAAGCAAACAGAAGTAGGTATCTCCAATGATGGAAAGAATATCTAAACTGCACAAAGACAATGAACAGAAGAATATATAACTTACACAGAGGTAGATAGTGATTTCCAGCCAAGGAATGCCAGTATCCCGGAAACCAGTAAGATACTGAACTACTTTAGTTATCGCCCTTAAATCTAAGTTCACTAACCAGCTATGTACGCCTCCATCAGAAAGTTAAAGTGTCTATAAATCATATCCATTTGCAGGTAAGAAAGGTAAGTAAGTGTGTGAAAGGCACAAATTATCATGATGAAATGAGTAAGTCAGTAACTCACTGATAGGTTAGTCTCTATCTGTCCAGCAGAGGATTGCATTTTGACCCTTTGGGTTTTTTTTCCTCCATCAAATTAACACAGATTTCTGGTTAAGCACCTAGTATTACTCAACCAGAAACCACAAAGATCAGAAAGATTTTCTGTATAGACTACTAGTGCACTCCAGCATGGGAACTCTGCAGTATGTAATTGAACTCACGCTCATGTAAGTCAGTTATGCCTAATTTTTAAATATAGTACATAACTTAAAACCTGAAACAAAAACCCTCTTTTGTAAATTTCAAGAGACAACTGACTGGCCTCAATCTCTATTTCAGCTGTTGAAATATTATTCTCAACAGCTAAAGGCCAACATTTGAATTCACTATTTTGATTTGAATGTTGCTGGGGTAGCTTGTAGCGTTGAAAAGCTACTGGAGCAGAAATAGAAAGAGGAAAATACTCAATAGAACAGAAACTACAAAGCACACAGGTTACAAATAAATAGAAAGTATTTTTCTGACAAACAGATAGTAGACTCATGTTGGAAAACAAGTTCATTTCAAGTTTTTAATCAACTGAAAGAAAAGCTTGAATGGAGTAAGATTTCCTTTCCATTGAATAAAAATTTTAAATAATTCTTAACAAGAAATGGGAAGAAACTTCCATACGTGAAGTTTTTCAGACTTTTCTTTGCTACTGTAACATTGTACTAGCCACTTGTAGACACAGCATCCAATAAAGCAATAACTAATATTATAAACTGCCACAAAAGTAAATGGTTTACAGCTCTTCTACTCTCCCATCACAGCATTTATACACCACAGAAGGACACTGTAGGAATTATTTACTATGAAATGGTGATTATTACATATAAAAGTTAGTCTAAATTAGTTTGAAATTTAATAAAGCATTGATCCAACTGCAGAATCAGTCATAATATTTTCAGGGGTAGGTAAAAACAATCATTGTCCCTTAAAGGAGAAGCTGTTCACCCCAAATCAGTGCAATAAGGCTACTTCACAGGTTTCTCATGTCCTCATCAGCACTGAAGACTTTCCTCAACAAGCAAAAGCACTTCACACAGCCCAACTATAAAAGCAAGACTCCCATAGTTTCTCCTTCTCTCTTTATTCAAAGAAAGATTGCAGAGTGACTTTATTTCAGTAGCTCCTACGCATCTTCTGCTCTTCTCCGCAATTTTTCCAGATTAATGCTGAGAACGAAGAATTTCAGATCTGGCAGAGATGAGGGACTGCTTAAGAATTTTCTACTCATTTCCACTACTCTTTTGCTTGACATGAACAGTTTGTAAGGCCTGCAAGATGGGTCATTTAAGAAATTTGCACTTAAGCAATCCATCAGATTAGACCCCAGTAATACACAATTCTCCTTTACAGTGTTACATTCAAACTGTGTTATTCTTTGCATAACTGTAACATGCACCACATGTACAACATATTATCATGTACATAAGACTGTTTACAAATCACTTTTATGCAAAGATAGTAACATCCAAACAAGGCTGATAGACAAACAAACAAGAAGCAGAAGAAACCCAAAACCTGCAAATCCCCTCATAATTTAGGGAAAAACAACAATTTTGGGCTGCAGAAAAAAAAAATACTACAGTTAAAAACCACAAAATTGAGAGGCAAACTTCTAGCAGGCACAGGATATGGCTAAACAGAAGCACAGACACTAACAGGTAAATCAAAAGCAAAATTGCAGGTTTTTGTATGTCACATGAATTTCATTAGCCCTCCAGGGTGCTACTGAAAACTAAAACATTTCAGATATACATTAATTTCCTCATTTTATTCATTTTAATATCAGACCTATTCTTACAGATGAAAACCCCTTTGTTATCGCTTATACTCTCATTCTTACTGGCTCAGCTGCACAACAGCAGCACAGGCTCTTTGTTACTGGCTGTGTTGAGAACACAAGAAGCACCAACCCAGCTAAAGAGCATTTTATATGCTGAATTTTAATTTTATTTTTTAAATTTGATGAAGCACTTGAAGCTAAAATAGCACCATAGATACCGCCAAATATCTCCCTTAAAAATATTTTTTTTTTCCTAGATCTGATTAGAAAACCAGGTTAATCTTAATTGTAAAATGACTCTAGATGGAACATAAAAGGTTTATCATTCAACAGAATGAAATTAAGGCCTGCCTCATTTTTCTTCACATAACTTTACAGACAAACATGATGACCACAATCCACAGCAGTCAAATGGTAAAAAGCTCACTGGGAAGTCATTTACAGAACTGTATGTTAGATTAATTCTGTGGCTGGTTTAGATACCAAGAGGCACATACATGAGAACTTCAGCAAAGGAGATGAATTTGAAACAAGCATAGAACATACAGCAATGTGTAAGCACCAGAGGCCACCAGAACAGGTTACCTAGCTACCACTCCTCACCAAGAAACCAATCACTCCCTTTAATGAATTATAGGTCAAACACAGAATTTCTAGGAAGAAATCTTCTAGGAAGAAATGTAATTCCCCCCCCCCAATTTGAAGTTCAAGCTATTATCGTTACATCCTTAAAATACTAGCAAAGTGGGAAGTAGAGAGGAAGAGATGAAATATTGGTACTGCACACAGAAGAGGGGAAAAAAAAAATATTCAAGACTGCTTTTATCCTTCTCGCTGCAATTTGCATACTGTCAGTTCCCTTGGGTTACCAAATAGTAGTTTCCTATTGCTGTATATCCTTCTACACAGAAAGAAAGAAGAAAAATATAATCTGAAAGAAATCACAAAATTATTTTATGAATCAATTGTCAGGGAAAGTTAACAATAAATGTCTTCAAAACTACTTAAAATGGTAGATTCTGAAACACTTTTGACTCAAAGAAAGGAGTCAATAGTGAGAGCAAAAAAAACCCTGGATCTCCTTGGACAACATTCAAGCAGAAATTTAACAGAATAGAGAAAGCCCATTTTTATGGAAAATACAAGTTTTACAAGCCTAGGTGTCTCCCCCATGTTTAAACGCAGCAATTGTGAACAAAAAGATCAAGGAATGTTAAACATACACGATACATGCTGAGGCACTTACAACATGGATTACATTATGCATCAGCATCTTACCTGAAAGTTCAGCACTGTTAAAAAAAAAAAAAAAAAAGATAAAACATAAACAAATCACACACACAAAACCCCATATCCTGCACCATCCTCGGTTAAAAATCCAAGCAGTTATGATCATAAGTGCTTCTCTGTGGTGACCCTTGTGAGCAATTAAACAGTTCTATAGTTTGGAACAACTTTGTTCTATAGAAAATATGTGAATAATCTCAACAGTGACTTCACACAAGTTTACTAATTTAATTTTTTTATGAAAAGCAGAGTTTCCAGAACTGCTGAAAAATCTCACTTTCATGTATAAGTAACAGACTGGAATAAAAAGTTACAATGATGAAGAGATGAAGAATTATGTCTGACCAACATAATGAGGAAAAACAGAATTATTTTTATGGAATGAACTGAGATTACAGCTAAAGCCACTAAAAACAAACCTGGATTTTCTAATGCTATTTTTGTTTGAACTAGTGCAATGGAGTTTATCAGCATCTCAATGTTGAGATTATATTCAGGGGCTTTAGGGCTTTTCTGGCTATTAACTGCCCGAGTAGGAGGCAATTCTCAAAAAAAAAAAAAAATTTTGAAGACACCCCCCCATCCATCACTTAAAAGAAATGCGCAGTGTTAGGAATTACTAAAATCACCAACTGTCCAAGTAAAGGTCTGGTACTACTATCACCTAGTTGTGTATTAGAGAAGTTAATAATTTTTGAGTTTGGAGCAAGAAAGTTTAAACATACTTCATCTTTCCAACTGAGAATTATGATGCTGTGATATATTTTGGAAAACAACAACAAAAAAAAAAAAACAAACCCCAAAACAAACAAACAAACCAAACCCCCAAAAACCAATCTTGAAACAGGCTGAGACCATTAGAAATGATGTTTAAACACTAGCCCAACAACTTTGATTCCTTAAAGATGAATGACTACCAAGCTGCTACATGGCTTCACATCACTTCACAGCACAAGACTTTTGAAGGTCACAGTGAATACCTTATTTCACAGAATCACAGAATGTCAGGGGCCAGAAGGGACCTCAAATGATCATCCAGTCCAACCCCCCTGCCAGAGCAGGATCACCTATACCAGATCACACAGGAACACATCCAGGCGGGTTTTGAATATCTCCAGAGAGGGAGACTCCACAATCCCCCTGGGCAGCCTGTTCCACTGCTCTGTCACCCTCACA
>JAAGNO010004118.1:46085-168481 GCA_033439905.1 Ceryle rudis | reverse complement strand
CTCAAAATTTGAGAGTGCATGGTGCAGATTATTTATTATTTATATACTTAATTCTTACTGTATTTATTCATGCATAGTTTACTTTCTATTTCTATCTTTATGATTTAATAAATTCAGAGACTGTAGAAGTAATTCATCCCTGAGAAATAAATAAGCCATAAGAAGTGGAAGACATATCTGCACTGGAAAGGAAATACATAGATTACCAGATTGGACTCTTTCAAAGAATGCAGAAGAGAAAGAGCAATGTTACATCAGTTGTGTTCAATTAGAAAATCAGAATTTTGAGAGTACAGCATCATTGAAATATGAGCTGAAAGGGGGTTCAAAAATGTCATGCAGTCTATCGTCTTTCCTCCTACCCAGCGCTTCATCTGGTTATCTCTAGCACCCCTGGCAAACATTCGGCAGTGCCATTAGCAAGCATCGGGCACTCCACAAACTGCTTTGGCATCTTCTTCCAACGAGTCTCGGATTCTGGAAGGCTTTTCAAAATTACATGCCTCTCAGAGTCAATTAGAAAATTTCATCCTCTTCTATGCTTAGAAAACATGGAGAAGGAAGAATCACCATTCCTTTTCACAGTGGTCTAATTTGCAAAGGCTGTTACAGATCTGCTCTCGGCCTTCTTTTTATTTAACTTTTTTTTATTTAACTGTTCTACTCCTCATAATGAGTGATTTTGTTGCTTTCTTTAAAACTCACTATTTCGCTTGTTTTCCTCAATTCTTTATTAAAAGCATGTACCCAAAATGAACAATTAATATAATGTGATCAATCAAGACAATGTGATCAAAGTTCAACCAATGAGATTCTAGTGAAACAAAGGAAAAATTGTATAACCCTTTGTTCTGTACACTATTTCTATTTCTATTTTGGATTACTGCCAGTTATCTACCATATTTTAAAAAGATTATTTTGTAAGAACATTTTAACTCACTTGAAGATAGCTTTTTATGATACACACTTTTAACCTTTATTCAGTAATTTATATCTGAATATTAATTATTCAGTGGGTTATTTTATCCATGCAGTTTTCAAGAAAGCTATTAATTGGATAAATTATGCCTTTAAATTGTCAGAGAAACAACAGTCCCAGCCACCTTCTATCAGATGCATTGCTCTACAGCAGATAAATACCTGTTTGACAAATGCATGTTAAGAAGAAGCTTAGAAGGAATTGCATTGTCTAAACTTTAATGAAATCTTTAAAATTGAGGTCTAAAGATCATCACAATTATTTCCTATCATCCATTTTTACAAGAGCTGCAAAGTCAAAACAGGAAGATAGGAGCTTATCTCACAATTAACCTTTTGTACTACACAGTGTTAAAAGTCTGCACAAAGAAGAAAATTCCTTCATAAGCATTCTGAGAACATTTATATCACCTCCAGTGTCTAATAGGGTTGTTTTGTTGTCACATTAAAGGACACAATACCTTGGTGAGACATTTGGCAGGCTGTGGAAACAAGCAAAGGCTGCTGTCATAATATCAACTTTGGTGAAATTATCCTGGTGAAAATCAATGTCCTGGTGAAAAATAATGCACTATTTTTTTCAGTTACACAGAAAATTAACTTTTTGGTTCAGAAGCAGATTTTGGTTGTATAGTTTCTCACAACCCATGGAAGAAGCTGTTATTTTTTCACACTGGCACTACCAGAACCCTTACGTTCTGGCTGAAAACAGCTTTTACACAATCTGTGTTAACAAAGTTAATTCATGAAATGATTAAACCTCTTTCTGTAGTTGGTTTACTTTGTTTTACACATTCCATTTTATCTTTACAACGTATTTATAGAACTGGTCATTTTAGGAATAACAAAACAAAACCAAAAACAAACAAACAAACAAAAACCCCCAAACATCAACAAAAAAAACCCTGCTGGAACCAAAATGGATTGAGGCAAAATCATACAATTAATGACTATGTAAGATTTGATCAAACCCATAGATCAAATATAACATGACTTTCATTAATATGAAAGCTGCAAAGTAAAGAAATTCCATCTGCCTTCCAATTCAGAAATGTTCTGGAGTTTTTTTCTCTATACTTCTGTTTCTTCTGACTCTGTTTAGGGTTGGATCTCACAGCACAGCACCTCCTGTGACCACTTAATCCACTACAAAAAGAGTTCTCAAGAGAACTGTCTACATAGATGGAGTATGTGCAAATCAACACATAACATTTGCAGACACCGTGCACAAATCTGCAGTTTTACTCAGATCTTTGGAACAAATCAGTTATGTAAAAATTATCACTACAGGACACATGTGAACAGCTTTTGCTTTCAGGACTAGTGATAACACCACTAGCCTTTAGATAGAAGACATGTGAAATTGTTTTTTCAAGCATCCTAAAAGTACTAACAGAGAATTGTAGATCTTTTCTGAATGTCTGCTTTCAGACTACAGCATTCTTGGATTTATCTTCCTCTGAAGGAAACTAGAAAGCACAGTGATTTCCTCTCTGGAAATTCAAAACGAATAGATAATATGAATGCATCCAGTGGGAGCAGTAAATATGCTAATAAGGTCAGGTTTTATTTTAAGGCAAACTTTCATGCCCACAAAACCCTTGGCCAATGCAGGATGAAATTAAAGCCTTATCATGCTGCCTAAGGGTTAGAGTAAGCCATGGCAACACCACTGAACACCACTGCTCTTTCTTCCTTTCACCTCCTGCACATAAGAGCAGCAGTAAAAAAAGAGAACTGCATCTTTTGATGTCAAGCAGTATCGATGAAAGGAACAGTGGATATTGTTATTGTTAATACTTAAGATAAAGGCATAGAAACAGTTATAAAGAAGTGATACTGGTGAGAAGGAAGAAGGATAGAGACCAAAGTCGCCTATATACAAGTTTTTTCATATACCTTATCTTCAGGACTAGGTCATGCTGTTATCTTTGATAGCCTTACAAATCAAGCAGGGTTATTAGAAACTGGTGCAAAAATTCATTTCAGAAGTGCAAAGTAGTTTTTTCACACAGAAATGATAAAAGAACTAAATATTCATTAAAACCTGAATTCTATTTTACACTTCTTTTACAAATCTTGCAGACAAATGAGTATAAACTAACAAAATATACTGGTAGTTCAGATAGATAATAGGTTAAAGAAAGCCCAGCAATGTCTGGGTACCTAAAGGAAAGGGTAGCATTTATTTTTAGATGCAAGCTGTAAACAAAAGCAGATACTAGTGGCCTGTCTCTTCCTCCAAATGCAGAAGTGATTCAAATATGCTACGGCATTCTCATTATTCAAGCTCATACATAAAAAAAAAAAAAGATGTTTAAAAAACAGAAAATGTGGGCTATAATCCAATATGCCTTCATTTATCCACAGAAAGAATCCCAGTCTATCTTGGACATTACCTCTGCCTGTGTCTAACAGGATTATCTTTATTGGATCACCCTAGTGATATCCCTAACCTTTGGCGACCTTCTGTGCAATGGACAGTAGTTCCTCTTAAAGACAGCCAAGTGGCATGGAAATCCATAATATGAGGTTTGTCTTACACTTGGCCAAAGAAAATTAAATGTTTGGTTAAAAAGCTTGTAACAAAGTTGAAAAAGTAGCCTTCACTGCCAAGATAAGTCTCAGAGTGGAAGCAAATCCACTCAGTCAGAATTTTCCTGTGTTTGGAAATAAAAAAACTCCTCCATCAACAAGCAATTAAAACAATCCTGTTAACTACAGAATCTGTCTGCTTTCAAGGGTAACAGGTAGTGAAATAATACCTGTGTCAGGCTCTGCTGAGGTCTTGATACAACCGGGCCATTTTGTTCTCTACTTGTCAGGAGCTGGAACCCAGATGTTAGACATCTGAAACACATTTTCAGTCTCATCTACTTTCTGATCATGCTCTGTGGAGCAATCTTCCTTCCTGCTTTATCAACAGTTTAATTAATCAACAGTTCAACCAAATACTACATTAGATTGAATATCGTTCTTTGGTCCCCTCATAGCATCAGTAAGCATTCACTGAGCATCATGATTTTGAATTTAACCCTATTTCCTTTCACTTTTCCAGTGTATAATTAATACCTAGCTTCCAAAGGATGCCATCTAATTAACTTCTACAGCCTAATGTATTAGGAATCTAAATAAACAAAATGCATTAAATTATTCCACTGGTTCTATTTAGTTTTCCAAACCAAATAAATATATACATATAGCTTGACATCTCTATATAGTAAGTTGATGGCTTTCAGTCTACTTTTAAAGGGAAAGAATCCTCCACTATTATGGCAGCTTCACTGGTATCTCTGTAGAGAGAAGAGATGGTTTTATGTGAGTGTGAGTTTTTCCTTACTGTTACACAGAGTTTCTATCTGCCAGTTGTGAGTCCCAGCGCAGAGACCCAAGGTGAGAAGATTGCACTTGGAATTGACAGGTTACTCCACTGCTGTGGATACAGTGAGTGTAATCCCTGTTCTCTTAGAGCTGCAGCCACTCTTCTGCAGCAACGTTTTGAGGGGGCCAGTGTAGTCAACAGTCACAGTTTGAGAGAGACTAGTTCCTTGACTGCAGCTCAAGACATAACCCAACATATTCTTCCATTGTAATCTATAGTGACCAATTACTGATTCCAGGGAGCTTTAAAGAAGCTCAATCCAGAGAGGTATTTGGGGGCCGGATCCCCAGTGAGACGAATAATAACTAAGTACCAGTGGCTCTACTGCAGAAGTGTTTGACTGAACATACACTTGCAACAAAACATAATTAATTTCTTTTAGACTCCATATGAGGAGAATAGCATGTTTTCTAGAAGTTGCACAGAAGAACAGGAATGTTCTTCTGAAAAAAAGTATCTCCTAATATATCCAATAAACAAAAATATAAAAAGAGTCACAGAGCATTTTGGTACTTCACATTATATTGTTTTGTGCATGGAAATACAAACATGTTCATCTGCAGTAAAATTAAACCACTAAGAAACATGTTCCAAAATTATAGTCTTCTTTATGATGTCACATTAATCATTATGTTGGTCACCTCACACAATCAGTTTTCCTTACCTTATTTTCATTATTTCTATAGACTAAATAACCTGCTTCTCAGAGCAATTTACAGATTTTTAGTTTTTATAGATATCCATTTTAGCTCTATGTAACAATTTACAAAACTGCTCCTTCGACTGTTCTCAGGCACATGGAATAGAAAAGGAAGGAGACATAACAGAGAATAAAGAAAAAGTATCCAACAAAAAGAGGCAACGAAGAGAAACTCTTGAGTCCTTCATCTCACATGCCATTAAATACTCCATATTTAGTCCCTGCCATATCACTGATGCTGTCCTGAAACCTGTACCCCTTTTTTCTATATTGGTGCTTTTCTGGTATATCATTTTCTGCTGTATATAAAAGACCTTAACATGCTGATACTTCTGACAGACCGATTTAACTTTTTTTCTGGATTGTAATCTCATTTATATGGCCTTGTTGTGATAACTGACCATCTCCTTGGAAACTGTTCTTGGCACTTAAATCAGATTTAAGATGTTCCCTTACACTTATTTGCATCCTAATCAGTAAGTCCTTTACTTCCCTACAGGAATTTATTGCTGTCCTTTACCCCTACTGCAGCTTATCACTTTCCATATATCAAGAACGTCCTTTCTCCTTCAAATCCCTATTTACCTAACGTGCTTGTTCTAATTTCCTCACAAATCATCACTGCTTACCTGAGAGAGAGCTGCATAATGACTCTCCTGCATTTAACTTCAGTCAAAACCACTGAAGGAAATAGAAGGACATGGTTTTAAAAAGCTTTTAACTATCTTAACACTCAATTTTAAAAGGCCTGATTTTCAGAAAGCTCCAAGCAACTACTCTCTGACAACTCACTTTGATTAGGTATTAAGCTGATTGTCTAGAATGTGACTCATTCAAAAGCAGTAGTTTGGGAAAAAAAAAATTACATTCATAACTACTTGTGACACTGATAAATCCCTCTAGAAATGACTCTGTGATGGACAGTGAGCATTTGTTTGAATACTTAAGTCCGCATTCAAATAAATAATTGCATAAATAACCAGATGCAAAGAAATAAACTCAGCAATAGGTAAATTCTCTTTCATCAAATATTAAAAACCTGTCGTTTTTGAGGATGAACTGAAGGAAGCATTCTAGAAGAACCTTCCTTTTCAGGAAATGTCTGACTCCTCTGCCAAATGCTTGTGAAGGGCAAATTGAATATATTATACATGATTCTCAGTTTCTTTGTGAAAACTTATATGTGATCTCTCCTTTCCTAAAGGCGTAGGTGAGAATGAGTTAATTAATGCCTCACAGTCTGAAAATGCTTTGTTCATTGTTCCTCTGAACATACTCTAATCAGTATTAGCTATAAACACACTGATAACTCTTATAAAGAAACAATTCCTCCAAGTTTTAGACAAAGTTCCTGGTGAAGATAGAATTATCACTACACACACACACAAAAAGTTGTTGGTTTTTTTTTTTAAGTTTTGCCACATCAGAATAGAACTTTAAGTACTGATATTACATTAGCTTGTGGGGTGGTGTGTTTATTTTTTTTTTAACTCCTAAATATTAATACTGACCGAAATAAAACATCATATGCAGCACCTTGTCTATGAAACCTTGTGCTCAATACCTACTCTCCAACTGAAAATGGATTGTAAATCTGAGTTTAGTTGGAAAGAAAAATTCTTCCATTGTACATCAGGGAAAAAAAAAGCTTAATAAGTTGGTTCCCTATAGCTTAACAAAATAAATTTTAAAACTTTTTAAAAGAAAGTAAAAACCAGACACTTCTTCATAGCTATATATGGAAAATCTTCACTCTTACAGCAGTGATGGACACAGACCGAACTCCTGGGTGCCTACCCGCTGTTACTATGCCAAAATCTAGCACATATAAACTAGCAACGAATCACTTTGATTTTGCAAGAGCAGTTTTCAGATAGCCAGCAGTATCCACTCTATATCCATTTTCTTTAAAAATAGCTTTTGTGCTTTGATGTTTGATGAGTGAAGGCATTCATTTTGTAGCCAAGAACATCTGTCATTCCACTGCCCCATCCACACACCCACTACACTAATTACAAAAAAAGTAATCAATCTGAACAGCAAAACAATCTTTTGTATTTCTCTTAGAAAATCAGTTCCATAAACTAAAGTTTCAGAGATGACTACCTGCCTTATTCTATATCAGGTTTTGACTAGTGTTTAAATGGAAAGTGGTCTTGAGTCAGAATGGTGAAAACTCAGTGAAAATTTCATCTAAGTTATAATAGAATACTTCCCTTATCCAACTAGAAAATCAAAAAGTAACTCTAGTAAGGCTCTGAGAGCAATTAAATTAAAAACTGGGCTTTGGGTAAAAATGCCGTAGAGCAGGAAAGCCTCTTTCAGAGGACAGAGGAACAGCAGTTCTAAGAATACCTTTAAAATGTTTCTCACCCAGTGAAAAAGAAGAATCTTCATTCTTGGAATTAAACAGCTCCACGGATTACCAAACCTTTTACCAGCAATGAATTGTAGTTTTGGTTGGGAAGAAAACTAAAGAGACTTCCAGGGCAACTTACATGATCAGTCGTAATATATATCTTGCATATTAACCCCCTGTCAGAAAGAGAATATTAATTTAGGAATTTGCAGCCCATCAGAGGGTGCCAAGTGCCCAATTACACAGCAACTCCTAAGCACTACTCTGCTGTCCAGCTGCCAAACACCATTCAGAATTTCTCTGAGCAGCGCTAGGAAGCATTCAAAAAACTGTCTTGTGCTTTGCTTCTCCGCATATTGGTACAAATAACTGAGGTTTCTCTTACAGCATAAGAATCATATTTCACTCATGATCTTCAGAAAAAATAGAGTGACTGCTATCAGCAGAAACTGCAGTCACAAGGTCACAACAGTTTAGAAATCATTTCAATTATATTTCCTAGGGTTATACTGCTGCTTTTGTGATGTTGGCCTACTAACCTTTAAAGAAATCATACATTTGCAAAAATAAGAAATGGCTTGAGGAGAGGAACAGTAGCCACAGATTTATGTATTATTTATGGACCTACTTCTCAAACTAAAGGAATTGGAAAAGTTAATACATTCTCTGCCTGAGGTTTTTCATTAGTAGTAATACTTCAAGTTTAGTAATACTAACCCAACACTGACATAAAATTCAATTCAGTCCTGTTTGCAACAGTTTTTTTGGGCACCTTTGGACGAATACCTCCATTAAAGGCAAAAGTAGAGTATTCTACAGTATTTTACTCCTGGTAAAGCTTTGCAGAGGCTGGAGCAATACATTGGAAAACATTTCATGTGTCCTTCAGTTTAGGCAGAGGTAGGTCTGCGTACCAGCTGCCTGGTCTGTACAGACACAAAACCAATAGGGTAAAGCCGTGTGCCACAACGCAATTTTGGCATC
Organism: Ceryle rudis; assembly: GCA_033439905.1. NCBI lineage: Eukaryota > Metazoa > Chordata > Aves > Coraciiformes > Cerylidae > Ceryle > Ceryle rudis. The sequence continues at coordinate 160,078 of JAAGNO010004118.1, read as the reverse complement.
AAATTCTCATTGAAACTTAACTGCAATCAATTGCCTAAGTACATTTGTGGTCTAGTCTAAGTGTTCGCATTTATACCAGCAAGATGGCCCATACCCATCATTCAAAAAAGCAGAACACTGTTTACAAACCTAAGCTGCGAATGCAGCCATTACATTTACCTCAAAAAGGTTTGAGAAAGAGAAAATCACTGACCAAGGAAATAGATATCAGCAATGAGGAAAGCTGACAATATTGATGATATGCCTTTGGGCAAGAAAAAGAGGTTCTTCATCATCTTTCAGTGTGCCTTAGGCTTCTAGCATGAAGCACAGGAAAGAAAGGTTAGAAAACTTTCATTACTATTCTACACAATGCATTTCCTTCCTACTGAAATCAGTGAGAGGGACAGAAACAGCCATCCCTTCCAGTACTGGGTATTTTTGCTATCTAATATACATCAGTGTAAATTATAGCTATAGTCAAATAACCTGCTGAAGCATAAAAGAATTTAGGCTTGGAAAAGGATATTTTTTTCCTGTATGAAATACATTAGGGAGTCTCACCTGAAAAAAAAAAAGTGTGTCTATGTACAGAGGAAAATCATGCTGAAATATGGTGGTGTATTTCTTGAGGGTCTTTTCCACTCAAACATTGAACAATATAAGAAACTCAACGGTCTGCAGGTCTAGGGTCTTCTCACTCCCACCTTTATACCGGGACCATTAGACCACGTTCTTACATTCATTGCACCATTTGTTTCAACATTGTCAATATGGTGCTTTAACTGTTTGGACAGATGTCTTCCCCGAGTATATACTATGCATTTTATGATTTTTTAATGAGTTGGATTATTTCACTATGCTTAATGGGTCTCTAAAGGAGTTAAGCTGTAGTATCATTATTGTACTTTTATCCCTAAAAGCCATGAATCTGTAGCATTGTGGTTTTGAAAGTGTTGGTTTTGCTGCATAATGGCAAAAAGGAACAATGTGCTTCCTTGTGGAGGAAGGACAGTTATGTTGCTCTTGTAATTCAGAAAATGAAATGGATTTTTCTTTCCTTACTATATGTAGAGGCCACAGAAGTGTCAAAAAATGAGATTCAAAGTTTTTAATGACACTGCCAGCTCAACTGAAATCATTAGATGTTCCCATTTGGAGGAACAGTGATTTCATCTCTGGATTAGCATTCTCACCACATCAGCATCAGATGTCTTAACCTCTCTGTGCCTCAATTTTTCCCACCTACAAAATGGTGGCAAATGACACTGATGACCACCGATTGACAACCTGGCTATCCTCCACCTTTCAGAGCACCCTGTAAATTGTGCAGAGGAAAAGTACATTTTTAGATCACAGACATCATAAAAGTCCCAACATATTTAAAGACACCATAGGTAAAATCCCCTTGACTTCATCTGGAATATGTTTATGCTTGATGAAATATGGATGTGCACAGAAGCCTCTTGGCTGTTAGAAGTGGCAGTGACTCATCTGCATCTGCACAAATTCCACCTACAGAGGAAATAACTTGTGAAGTATTTTAACCTCAATGATATGTATGAACCGAGTCTAATGTTAACCGGAAGCCATTTCAGAATTAAAATTATTAACAAATTTCACATTTAAAGACCTTCTCCAATGTTGAAATTCACTTAAATTACAGCAGGAAAAAAAAAAAATATTCTATGTTAACATAAAGTTAATTTAGATTTTTTGACTGCCACATGGAAATTATACTACATACTTGAGTTTCTTGTACTCTTCCCTAAGCATTTGCTGTTGGCCTCAGTTGTGAGGTGGACATTTGTCTTGATCCAGTACCACCATTTATGCAAACAAATCATGTGACATAAATGACAGCAGCGTTACCACTTGGGTTTTTCTCCTCATATGCACAGAAAAGAGTTCCAGCAAAATAACTGAGTCATGAACCAAATGAGGTAGAACAGGAACTTCACCGTATTTCCCCAATTCCATTTGAGTGCAATAGAGTATTATTAGTTACTGTAAGAATGCATTTTTTCTTCACAACCTGGACCTTAGACTCCACCTATTAACATTTTTCAGTTGCGGCAGAACAGCATATCCATCACAAAAACCTGTTTTGTTATTTTAATTAGCTCTATTCTTCAGACTGCAACTTCACAAAACACAGACATGCATTTTTCCCATTGTCAAGAAAATGGATAAATCCAGTGAACTTGAAGGGCTCAAGAGTGCAAGGCCCTCTTCCCATTTAATCCAAAAGGGTGCCAATTGATATGCTTCCAGCAACTACCACTCCTTAAGAGGCTGTTATATATAAAATGAGGAAATAAACTGAATGACATTTAGTATTTTAATAATCATAGTTCAAGTAGGTTAATTCTGTAAATATTATTTATCAATATTTAAACATTTTTTCTTCTTTTTTAAGTAAGTGGACAAGGTTGCTTATCTATTGTACTATTTGTGAACTTGAAATATGAAGAAATTTGGTATTGCATATACTTCAAACTTTTCAGAAATCAACTGTATGATATGAAACAGAAAATTCAAAATTATTTTTTGATCAAAATAATACAGTTAGCATTCAACAAAATTCTGACTTATGTACAGAAATATCTTCATGGCAGTATGATGCCACTATTTGATCTTACCCTTTCAATTATTATATTCACATTAGGGGATGAAACACTATTTTCACCAGAGAAAGTGCCCATGGTTTTTATCCAGCTGTCTCAGGCAAAACGGTTTCATTGTTCTTGGAAATATTTATTAAGAAAAAAAGCAGTGACAAGAATAAAACAATATCTGAAACAATTTTCCAGAGCCCATGCATTTTTCTCACACATCCCCGACTAAAGCAATTTGTAACCTATGCGTAAGTTTGAGTATAATTGAAATGTATGACCTTCGAAATAATATTACATATTGATTCTGCCAATTTATACCATAGGATGAAAAAGAACTTTGTAGCAAATTGCGCTATTATTGCAATCAAAGATTTTCATTTCAGAAGAAACAAAGGTTTAGAGACACAGCTAGAATAATTGAGCTTATTCTGATAGGAGATTCTGGATGTGTTATGAATGTAAAGCAGCTTCTGATTGCATAACGCTTAACAAAACAATCATAGAAGAAATTGATTTCACTCTTCTTTTAGGTTTTGTTTCTCATTATTAGGCAAAGGCAGCGATCATCTCATTTTGTTTCAATGAAAGAAATTACAATCGTTGCTAATTAATACAGAATATATTTAATAGATGATTAGATTTTTATTTTTCTGGATATCTCCAATTTTTAAAGTCCTTAAGTTGTAAACCAACTTCCTTCATAATTGTACAACTTTTATTTTCTTTATATTATCCACTGAAAGGATGATAAGAATTCAAGAATTAAAACTGTGAGTTTGCCATGACAACTGCTGCAATAAGATTTCCACATATCTGGGAAATTATCCCTTCCCACAGTAAGTAAGTTGAAGGGCTATTAAAGTGGAGTTAGCCTGACTAGATAATGGGAAACTGGGGTGAGGAAGAAACAGGGACGGGACGAGTGCTATTGGTAACAAAGCTATTTTAATAACAGCGAAAGTGAAACATGTAAAACACATTTCACTTGTTTAACCAGTTCTGCTGCCAATGAAACTAGTGCACATTCTTCCTTCTAAGAGATCAGATAAAACAGATATAACAGTTTCAAATCAATAAAAATATTTTCTTTGACTCTGATGGACTCTGGAGTGACATTGTAAGAGCAGATTTGAATTTACCCAGGTTTGGGTGGTTTAACAGCACCATATGTTGCAGTGCATGTGGTTCCCATATCCTTCACACTGAATCTGCGTTCACTCCTACCCTACTAATACCTCATTTTCTTAATCTTTGTCTTGCCAGGTACACCTGCCAACATCTGATTAAGTTGAAATATGAAGCATTTGTCGTAAATGGTGTATGACCAGGATAATAAATCTTGTGTCAATATTCTGAGTTTTCCTTGGCAGTTCAGATTGGAGCAAAACACTGACGTGCAGCTTCAGTTCCAGAGATGGTTCAATTCAATAATGTGTGTGTGGGTGTGCCTGAATCTGAGTGTGCTATTGGGATTCTGAGGAGCAGCAATGCAGGGCACACAGTTGGGTGCTCTCCATCACCGCAAAACATTCCAAGGCTTTAGATACCTCGACTGTTATGACAGAACGGAACCACTTCCTTTTGCATTTTTAGAGCCATAAGATTGATTCTGCCTATTGTAAGATCACATCTTTAAAATAAACTTGGTAATGCTCAGTGATCTGAATGGAGAACGGGATTGCCCTTAAGTTTCACTTTAAAATATAAAAAGATCATGGCAATATTTAGCAACTCTGTTTTTTAATCAGTTGCTTTAAAAAATGAAAAATAAATTCTTGTATTGATATTTTTGTTCACAAGATCCTTCTAAAACAGAAAAATAATGGAATCCTCTCATAGACTCGTTTATATTCAGGGAGTCACTGCAGATACCTGACCAGATCATCATGTATCTGCTTTAACAGAGAGTTATTATCTTCTGTTCAATGGCAAATGTTTTCTATCCTACACAAGAATTGGTAGTAAGAATACATATCATACAGCCATAAACCTACACAATGCGATAGCTGTCATTTGAATAACTATGCACAAATATTTTGCCAAAGTACCACCCACTATGTCACAATCTTTCAGGGAATGGCACATTTTTCCACTGAACATAGAATGTGATTGATAGTGGATTTTCCTCAGACCATTATCTAGTCTTTTCTTCCTGTCACCCCAATCCTACAGGGGCTGCGCATATATTACCCAACTGCTTTTGTGTGCAGACTTTGAAATCCATCATAAGCCTGTCGACTGATGAGTTGCTTTGTCTGTTGTAAGACACCAATACAGGAATGCAAAAACCAAAATCTTTTTATGCTGAAAACAGGGGAGAGAATCAGTACAATGCATCTCCATTCACCCTATATAAGCTATCATGGCATTTTATTTATGTATTTATTTTAGACGGCCCTGAAATATCAGTACTTTTAATTGTCTTTAATAAGGCATTGTTTGTAGGGAGTTTTTGTTCCAGAATGCCCAGAAGTTTTTTTATGATCAGAGTTAAGTATTTTGTGCATACCCTATCAAGAAAAAAAGCCACATTGACTGATTAGCACATTAAACACAGTGTGCTGTTTCTTAGGCAGAATTTCAAGCCTAAAACTAACCAAAAGAAAGTTCAGACAACAGCTATGTACATGAGTAGTTAGTATGTGTTATTCACGCAGTCTGAGAGGTTTGCTACACTGCATAGTTTTTACCTTTTTATAGCACTACAGAATTTTACAGAAGTCATTGTAGATGTTACCAAAACTGCACTACATCTCTGGCTGAATCAGAAGACCAGGAAAATACTAACACTCTGGTAAAGTGCCTTCCACCTCTCAAAAGGTCAAGGTTAATAGTGCCTCCCACAGCTGCTTGTGCAGTGCCACCACTCACTTCATCTCTTCTGCAAGGCTGAAGTCACTCAGTCTGTCAGCAGTTTGGCTCCCATTTGAAATGCGTCATCTTCTTTAGATCATACCTTAATTTTCACACTCAGCCAAGTAACGTAGTATTGTGTTGGAGATGAAAATGTTTTAAACATAATTGTAATTATTTTCCTTATTTCATTTTGTGGGTATTTCTCCAAAAGATGCTGTGGAGATACTACTGACAGAAATGACTTGTCATTACTTTAGTTAGTGAAACAGGAGATAGAACAGCCTTTGGATATTGCTGTAATTATCGTGAGCTACCTTTTCCCTTTGTATCACAATGGCAAAATACACACTCTTGCGCTCAAACATGCAGCTCCAGGACAAAGAGAAGATGAAGCAGAGTTTTCTTTGTAAATTGTACTGCATAGTTCTGGAAGTACACAATATACTGTCTTTATGTTATTTTTACAAGGGAAGGTAAAATAATCAAAAAAGCAAAGCAAAAAGAAGGAACAAGAAATGAGCAGCATGAACAAGAGAAAAAGGCAGGCTTTCAGTACTGTAATTACAGTCTCCGACTGATTTCAGTAATGCAGAAAAATTGTGGTGTGTTGTCTTACGACTGCATTTCCTCAGATGTACTGTAATGGGAAAATAGATAGTTCCTTTCTAAGGACACAGTTATCTTCTAACATCCTTTTTAAAAGTTTGATTTCTAAAGTTTTCCTCTAGAATAACTGGTATTAATGTCTGCCAGCATCAAGATAAATGGGCCTAATCTTACCCAATATACTAATTCTTCTTTTCCTATTAATTTCAATCTAGCCAATCCACAAGGTCACGGGAAATCTATTTTCTGTTGCTTTTCAATATTGATTAGGAATTATTCTGAAGGGTATAACAGGATTGGAAATCAGTAACTAAACCTTAATCTTATCCTTTAATCTTGGGGCATCAGTGTCATAGTAGTTGGGTGATTTTCAAGTTCTTGTCTGGTGTATTTTTCAAGCTCATGCATATGGTGATTGAATTAATACCCAGTGATACTTGCTCAGCCAGTGGATCAAATTATACATACAGAATTGTCATTAAATTTATACAACAAATATCCAAGTTTTTCTGACTGCATTGCATCATTTTCTATTATCAAAAATAGAATAACTTGATTCGGGGATACTCAAGGCATCAAGAAGTACAGATCATAAAGCATATGACTGTGTCTTTATGGGTTTCTACAAACTCAATAAATGAGAGCAGTCAGCAAGGAATTAATTCTATTAAGTTAAAAGTTATGAAACTCAGTCAATATGCAGAAAGTATATTCAGTAGCTTGAGAGACTGCAACCAAAGATCCCTGAAGTTCTTCTTTTGTCTAACAGCATGATGTATAACCTGATATTCGCACTTTTATCATACTGGTTATTAAACTGACCTCATAAATACTGAAGAATAAATTATGAGGACTAGAAATACAGTACAGAAGGAAGAGAGAGTAAAATGCATGCAAACACCCAGTCTGGGGGGAACTAGAGTTCGGCAAGAGATAGAAAAACATTCTTAAATAAAAAAAAAAACTGTAAAGAGATGATACTCGGCAGTCATTACAAAAGCAATTGAACACTGACACATCAAGGTGACGGTTGAGATCCACACTATAAACAACCGTCATAACATGACTGAAGGGTGTGCAATGCAAAAAGACTGGTGACAGTAACAGGCACTTCCTATATAGGAATATTTTTTTGGTGCATTCTCAATCATTTGTACATATCTGGGTGGGTTTTTTCTATTATTTAAATGACAAAATCCTAAACTATAGAAGGACATTTTGGTAGATCAGAGACCAGACAAAACAGGGAAGCCCACCGTGTGAGGTTCTGCAGGCAGCTATGTATGCACAAGCAACAGAAACAGACAGACAACTGGATGTTGTTTTGCTTGATTTGTGTTTACTTTTAAGAAAATAAATCATTGGACCATTTTTCAATCTCCTGTATTTACTTCTGTCACATTTCAGCGGTGACTTTTGTGATATCGATACTTGCAAAAACTCCCTGGCAGTTATGTCATTTTACAGTGTTTACATAAGAGTCAGCACTGGGAGACCATTTTAGCACTTTGGTGTTTTGGCCAAAATACTGAGTAGCTACTTGTTTTAGCTTGTAGTTAAAAGTATAAGCCTCTAGACATTATATAACATTATAAACCACAGTGATGGTTCTATCAGAAGTTAAAATTTGTTTTAAAAATGAAAGCTTTATGTGGTAATGTAAAAGGAAAATGTTGAAAATTCACATTAAAGAAATGCAAGACAGGCAAATGAAACATCTGCCAGTTTATCAGTGACATGGGGTGCAGGGCTGAAGATGGAGTAGGCTTCATTTCAATAATATACTTTCAAGACAACACATTTAATGCACTGTCTAAATGGGGTAAACATGGTAAACTAAACTATGCAAATGCTCACTTGTACTACGCATATTAAGTATAAATGGTGTCCTGTAACACACCGTGTATTTTTAATGACTGTCCTCTGGTCAGTCATAATAGTTTCGTAACAGATGTAGCTTGTTTGAAGAACTTATTAAGGAAGAGAGGAAAGAGCTGACCTTCATTTAGCTAATATGAAGGTAATATTTCTTATGGAAGGTACAACCAAAGCTGCTTTACTTATTTCATATTGCAGAAAGAAACGATTAAGAGCCACAGCAGTTCAAGGGATGCAAAGCTATTCCACTGCAGCAGGGACAAACACACCAATCCAATGCAGGGCTGGGTGGAGCAGCACCTTGTAGAGCCACATGAGCTGGCTGGGGTGGCTTCTCTCTGGATCCAGAAGCACCAGCGCTGCCTCAGAGCGGTGCTTTCACTCATCACCCTTTCAGCGAGGCAGAACTAATTACCTTGGCTTGAGCCCAGTACTTGGATATTGTTTCCAGGGCTCAAGCTACTAGATCTGCATGGTGCTGCACAGTGTGCTGGATAGACTCTTGTATTCGCTTATTCTCTCTACCGTGGCATTGCTTGAGCTAGATAAGCACATCCTAGAGAACTGCTGGAAATGCCACAGAGATAAGGGTGCTGAGAACATTAAGATACTATTTGTGGAATAGGAAAATGTATATTTACTATAGCTATAAGTTTCAGTCAGTCAACAGGTAAAGCCATCTGCATCTTCTCTGATTATAATTCAGGTAAGTATCAACTATAGGTATTATTATAGAACCTTATCAACAGTAAAATAAATCATCTAAAAATCCACCACCATATTTGGTAAACACACTTCCTCCTGGAAAGGAAATAAAATGACATAAAAATCTGTGCATTACAAAATTTCTGTGTAAGGTTAAATTTTTCTTCATTGAGACATTCATTCTGGGTTTTAAATTGATTTAATCTTGTTGATAAACACATACATATATTTCAGCCTCGAGGAATATTCTAAGAGTGAAAAGCATTTAGAGCCCTGCCTTACAACACAGTTGCCAAAACACCCTACAGTTAGCGAATATTGACAAGTTCAGGAAGTCCCCCAAGCAATTGAACATTACTTTTAGAGAACAACCTGTCAAACACATTTACCCCAACTCTGTAACATGACTGCAGTAATCTCTGAAATTCTAACGTGGTCGGAAAACCTGCGTTACAAATGCAGCCATGGGAAGACTACATTCTCTGACACAGTTGTGCTGGTATTTGGGTGGAAACTGCAGTTATTGACCTGCACAAAGTGCTTTAAAGAATGAGAGGAATGAACATGGAGACTTTCTGAATTTTGTTTAGAGGTCAAAGCCATTGAGAAAGTTCACTGATAGTTTTGCTTTTGACAGAAATATAGGATCGGAGCGCAAACACAATAACATAAACCCAACAATGGCAAAGCTGTCCTTAACAGAGAAAAAAATCAACTTCTCACAAGAAAGCAGGCTATCTTTTCACCAAGTTTTAGATTTTCAGAGACTAAACACAAATCAATATGTTTTAAGAAGAAAACCTATTTTAAGGCGAACTGCATTTGTTTCCCTACTTTTGTTTGAACCCATCATACTTCTCTGCCCTTCTCATCCTCTATTTTTGCAGGCTTAACTTTTGCTAAGCATTATAACTATGCAGTGTGGTATAAAATAGTTAACACCATCATGACTTCAAATAAATAATTTGAAATTCCACACTTCTTTCCAATTCCGAGTGCAATCTCAGTTTGAATTATGTATTTCATCCTAACAGCTCTCCAAAGAGTGTTTCTGAGCATCTGCCTTGAAGCCTAGCTTCAGTGGACAGAAGGCAATTGATTAAATCAACCACAGGACATCGCTGGGTGCCTGAGCTGCCAGAGGAGAGGGACCCACTGTATCTTGTGCAGGTCTCTGGGCTTTTCAATGCCCTGGTCCTGGCAACAGCTCCAGGCCTTCATTCCTTGCCAACATCCCCTGTCTGAGCCAGGGTGTGTACAAGCTTCCTCCAGAAAGGAAACCCTTCCAACACATCTCCATCATCTCCTTTTTCCTTTCTCTCCAGATGACAAGTTACTGGAAGCCCCTTAGGCAGGCTATGCTGAGCCCCACAGCACTTAACCTTTCCTTCCAGTGCTGGTGAGGAACAGGCCCTTGTGCACAGACCTACCACAATTACTTATACTTGTACAGCATCTCTCACTGAAAGTGGTATTAATATTGTCACCTGCAGTAAATAGATCCTGACATTATTTAAATAAATATAGGAATCAGGAACTAGAATATTAAATATTAAGAATTTACTTTAAACATTAAACAATGAAGTTCTCTGAATTTTTAAATCTTTTCCGGGTTTTATAAAAACTGAAAATGAACCAGGAAACTTTTAGGATGAAAAATATATATTCCTTAAACAGGAAAAAAGAACCTGGGAGCAGGATTTCGGGGACACCTCCACATTATAAATATTTCAGATCATATCCACAGGAGAAAAAATAGTGTGCTATCTCATATCATCAGGTAAATAAAATCTCTGGTACCGATCTTGGTTAAGAATCAGAAGTTTCAGTTAGTTTGAGAAAAATACTTACATGACACTGAAAAGTAAAATGCTAAAAGTATTTCATCTGTGTTCATACCATGGGCCCATCTTTGTTTCCATTTGTGGGATGAGGCCAGCAGTAGTGCAAACTGGGCAATTTCCGTAATGATTCAGAGCCCATCAGCTGCAGAAATGACAGTCGCCGTTACTTATGGGAGTGGCAGACTTTCTTTTTTTTATTTTTAGTTTCACTTGCTTGAACCATAAAAAGCTTATTATCCTGAAATCTGCATTCTTTGGTTATCCTGTAGACACAGTCCGTACCAGCACTGTTTCTCACACACTATACTGGGAGATATTTGACCTATCATATTTTTAATCAGCAAAAATTCTCTTCTTTTAATCTTTACTCTTTCATTTCATTGCTTTTTCACCATCTTCTCAGTAAGAGATAAATGACATTTTAATGGCATTTTATACTAACTAAATTAAAATGTTCAAGGTAATATTTGATGAGGCATAGTGTTGCTGGCCACACTGCCTTTATGTTAATTATAATCTCAATTTTTTTTTTTTTTTTTTTTTTTTAATGACTATCACTCTATTACAAACTTCTGTGAAGCTTGGGGTTTACCAGGACACAGAAGGTAAACAAGTGAACAAAGAAACAAATGCATGCTCTGCTTCTAGGTGTAGGGGGTTTAAGTCTAAAATTCAATGAGTAGCATTGACAAATTTTGAAATAGTGAGAGATGTAACTGTCATTATTCTCTTTGAAAATAAATCAGAAAGTTTTGACATCAGAAGTCACCTCACCAGTCCTTCTTTATCACTGAGATAGTCTCCAGAAACAGATATCTCATTTTTATGAAAGGCATTTTTCTGGAAGTAGCTCTGTTCACAGTTGGAAGAGGAAAAACATGGGATTTACTTTTCAGTTCACTTCTCCTCAACTGCTGAATTCTTCATTTGAAGCAAACAAGAAAAAACATAGATAAGCAGAATGCTATTTAAGCTAAAAAAAGATCAGAAATCATTCTACAGTCATCTTTATGTGTGTCTAGAAGGTAATGCAATGCATTACTTGAAATGCTGTACTCATTTTTTACCTTATTTGCTATTTATTAATCAACTCTGTAATGCACTCCTGAAGGTGAAGGATTAGAGAGAGAGCTGAAAGAAAGTCCAAGGGAATGCAGCCTTTATATAGTTTTGCTGTGACAAGAATAAGTGCATAAATGTATTCCCTGAAAGCAGTTATGACCAAAGCAGGATTCATATGGTATTTTGTTTTCCTTACACTTCACTCAGAATAACAAGCAACCCTCAGCCTTGTCAGAGGCTGAATATCTAAGTAAAATACCAAACCTTGATCTCTTTGAACCTGTGAGTAATCCATGGAGTCCCCTTTTATAAAAATGGAAAGAGATTTCTGAAAGAAAATACATAATACTTTGTAATGTGCACTCTCTTCTGTCTTTTTCAATTCTTAATTTGTTGGGTATTTTTTAAATGTCTGTCTGCTTTACACTCTCCATTGTCTTTAATTAAACTCACTAGATTCTTCCCTCATACCTGTCAGGTAGCATTAATTGCCTGTGTGCCAGACATCATGTGAGGGGTAAGACACAGTGAAGGAAAAGCACGCTTCTGAGCCTGGGAAAAGATAGCATGGAGATAATCTTGTTGACCGTCTCTTAGAAACCTATGTGCTACACACTGGGGGAAAAAAAAAATACACTGTCTTTTAGATACTTGTATTCACTCTGCATACTCAGTCAGAAAGGCTGGAAAGAATTGATTATGGTGGCTTTATTATCTTTTTATCTGTGCATGTGGTTCCTTCTGAACCATTAGGATACCTCACTGCAATAACATGTTCAATTTCTTCAGTCAAATGTGCATTTATTTCATTATCTCTGCTTTTACCTTTCTAAGAAATAAACAGAGACAAGCTTCACACCCTCTTCCAATAGTGTGTTCTCTAGCTATTGACATAGTTCTAAAATGCATTTATTTGACATTTCAGAATGGCTTTGCCTATCATACAGAAAAGTGTGTCTGGAACTTTATAGACATGAGGAATCTTTTAACAGTGCTGTTGCTACTTGTGTAATATTATTTTTACCATTTGCTCTTGTGATTGCAAAACCCAAACTAACAAACTGCCTTACACTCAGAACAACTAAAGGTCTTAGAAGTGAAGTATAATGTGTAAATAAACTTTTCAAATATCTCGGGTTTATGTCAGCAGATCTTAATTTACATTTACCTTTAAACACCACACCCAGAAAGTATTCTTTCCTATAGTGATTGGATGACCTAAACTTCAGATATATCTAAAAATTATTATTTGGGGGATCACTGTTTTCCTGAAATGTTCTTCACAGGATGTACAGATGAAAATTTAAAGAGACACCTGAATCAGAAAGTATTCACTGTGTTGTCTGCCAAATTTCTATCATCTCAATACAAGTCCAGAGTGTAGTCAGCTGAGACTGAAAATTAAATAATGTCTATGATATAATCCAACAGATTACATCTGTGGCAATAATGGAATATTTTTCATTTACATTACCCACCAATGCTTTAAAAGGTGTATGTGATTTGCCACATTATCTAGAAGAGGAAACACCATAAATCAAGACCCCTTTTCAAGGAGCATTCAAGCCAGTCAGACAGCAATGTGTAGTTCTAGCAAAGGTTAGGAATGCTGTTACTAAATATGCTGTTTTTCTAGTATGTGGACACATTCTAAAAGTCTTTTAGGAATACTGGAATGGTTTTAAATTATGTGTCACTTCAATTTAAAAGGATATAAATTTATTTTCTTCATTTCCTTCTTAATGCAGGCATATCTATTTCATTTATTTCACCTACATTTATTTCAGCAAATTGGGTCATCATTGTAATTGTTTCCAATTCTTTTCCTGAACCAACAGGTGTTCTTAACACATGCAAAACAATAAGAGTCAGCAAGTGAAAAGTAGAAAGAATGCTATTCTAAAGAAGGCAGGGATTTTGAAAGACCGCAGGATTTTCAGAAGCCCAAACCTGCAGACTAGACAAGAGACAGTTCAGAGCATCTGTGAAACGACAAACACAAGTGAGACAGCCAACAGTAATATAAAAACCCCAGACAAATAGGAGCTGAAAACTCACTAGTCTTTCAAATTTAAAAATAGTTACAGAAGATTGCTTTAAAAACCCAAAAATCTTACTTGCGATATTTTGAGAAGGCAATAGAAAAAAACCACAGATAATTTCAGTATGACAAAGAGATGAAGTCCATAGAAACCATAGTCTCTTTATGGACAAAAATAATAGGAGGCTGGAGGAGTACCAGAGGAATAGCACATGTTTGCCTGTGGCTTTTCCTCTTCCATAATTACGTGCTTATTGCCACTGTTGTACAGGCTGTTGAACTGGGTTAAACCCTTAATCTATACAGCCATTTGCACATTATGGCTACTACTTTTTCCAAGTATCACAAAGCTTTTGTGCTGTCTATAACATGATCATGAAGACACCAACTAAGACATCAGTAGCAGGTCTGACACATCAGTTGAAGAGCTCCCCTCCCCTAAAGAAGTATGGTTTCCAGATATTTAAGGCTTTGAAAAGCTTTCAACAGATGTTTTTCCTTTTTACCCTTCAGAAGAATCAAGGAAATGTAGAAGTTGATATGCAGTAATCATTTGTTTATTGAACCCACTCTTCTCCCCTTTAAGAATGAGAACAGTATTGTGTTTATATCAGTACATTGAGATTACTGTTTGATATATGTACATGATTCATAAATCACTGAAAAATGAGAGGTTATAGTGCCCTGATTATTAATGTACTCATAATTAAAGTGCTCTAGAAATGTGCACACATTTACTTACAATGGTTCAGATGGAGAACTGTAGCTTGCTCTGTTCTAAGATCTGTTTGCTTATAATCCCACATCCATTTTCTGCAGCTAATATGTGATGAATTTCTCGGTTTTCACCCAACCATCAACTAAGTAATATAATTATTTTTGAAAGCTTATTAATCATATCTCATAATTAAATAATTTATTTCCAAGCATTTCATAACAAATGAGAAGTAGATAATGCTGATGTTCTTTGTACAAGAGCAACAGCTGTTACAGTATTTCAAGTTCTTATTACTCTTGACCCCTGTGCAATCCATACATACAGCCTGTCACAGGCTGGATTGTGGTAGTTTGTGTATGCATCTATTTAGAGTAGAGGGGACGGTTAATAACATTTTATTTTCCAAGGTTATATATTTAGCTGCTAGAGTATGATTGTACCAATGATTGCTACCTCATGAACATGCACTATAAAATATCTAGATTTTCACCTATTTGAAAGGAGTGAAAAAAAGCATTGAATATCCTTATATAATGGGCAATCAATTGTAGTTAAGAACAGATGACTTTCTAAACAGTAGTCATGTCTATTATCTGCACTGGATTAGTGTCTCTGCCTATGCTTTTTAATGCACTTGTCATCCAGGATAAATGGAGATTGATGGCAACTATTACTCTGTTTTTTCACACTTTCTGTGGTTCGGTGCCTTTCTGCTTGAAAATGTTGTTGTGTAAAAAGGTGACATCCATCAGCTATATTGTTCATTGGTTCAAAGCATATGTTGATGAATATCAGTGCAGCGCTACTGACTTAAACCATAAGATCATAAGAGGTCTCTGGGTCATTGTGTCAAACCTCTGTAATCAGTCATTAATGTAAATGGCATTCAACTAGAAAGTTCTTGACTATGTATCCGAAGCCACAGGAAAAAAAGGATACACTAAACCACTTAAATGCAGAAGACCAAAAGCCTCAAAATAGATAATATGCTTCCAATAAAAAAGAGCAAACAAGAGGTATTAGCAGTATCCTGGAATCCTGTATCAGAGGATTTATGAGGTGCTAGAAATTGTTAGCATTAGTCCAAATTCTCAGGACTTTTCCAGGAAGCTAACTGCACCCTGCCTTTCAGAGCAAGGACTCATGTCCCTGGGGATAATACTTCATGTGTCCAAAAGGCCCCTTTTCATGCTGGAAGGCAGTTATCTATCTCCCGTCAATGCAATTCAGGACCTTCTCCTCATCTTTTGTCACCAGATATCCTCATTTTCTTTCAGTGCCTGAGGCATGACTTTGCACTTTATAGTATTAAATATAAACCCAGTTCTACACCAACAGAAGAATGTACCGAAGGTCTAATGGACTGTATTAGAGTGGGCCTCTATTGGGAAGTTTTCTCTGTAGGTTTTATGTAACCTTAACTCTTACTGAATTTAATAGAAGTCTGGGTTAATCAGAATGTTAATGCTAGAATTTTTACCTGAAATACACAATCTTCCTAAACACTACAGTCACCCAATTATTGTAAAAAATTATTGACAGATGATGCCAAAATGCAGAGAAGCCAATTATATCATTTAGTGCAACTTAAGTGTTTAAGAGCCACGAGGAAGAAATAGGACTCAGGAAAGTTTTACATGAAATGATTGCAAACGGATCATTATAAATAGTCAGATTCCTGTAGGAGCCAGCAATGAGGTGCCAGAAGTCGAAGGAAAATTGGCAAGAGTCTTTCTATCAGCAGTGAAGCAGCATTGCCCATGCGCTCTATTTTTGATTGGCTAACAATGCTTACACACAGACTTGCGTAGATGTACACCAGCCTCTTCACAATACAGTTAGTGGAAGTTTGCAACTGGGTGTTTGGTCTGTTCCTACATAATTCAATCTAAATTATTTCATAAGGTGAATACTTTAAGAAGCTCTGCTTACTGAGGTGTAAAATGATCACAGCATTTCATGGGTTTGTGATGAGTTTGAGATACTGTTCTTTTCTTCCCACATAGCTTTTTAATAAAAGTGCTGCCAGTTTGCTGACCTTCCCCTCTTCAAGGTTAATGGTTTGTTATCTATAAATTACTTTTCATGATACAGCTTGGGGTATGAACTCCAAAACTGTCTTCTGTGGGCACTCTCTTCAATTTGTTTTAGGCTCAGAGAAAAACACATTTAGTAGTAACTGAGGCAGATTTCACAACAGGGAAAAGTACTACAGAAATAAAAAGAGATAATGTCAGCTTTAGAAACTTGCCATTTTGTTCTATACGAAGACATACAATTATTTCAGCTGGTCGATGTTGTGGAACAACTGCTGTCATGTTCTCTAGTAAAGCTGAATGCCTACATGACTGCAATTTACCAAACACTGCCCTGAGTCCTTTTTCTTTGAATATAGAGCCCCTAAGCTAAAGATGTTGCAGATGACAATTAGCAACATTGCGTTATTGCAAAGGTTTCAAAATATGTTAATAGTCAGACAATTTATAACATGAAGTCTTTGTTATCATTATGGAACATCTGTTACTTAACAGCCAACTCCATAATAAACCATGCCCTAGTATTTTATTATCCTGTCACAGTGGAAGAGGGAAAAGTAGAGAAGATATTAACTTTGATCTTGAGAGGCAGCAGACATATTTGCATCCCGCAGAGGACAACACAAGCTGAAGGTGTTCAGCACACCTTGCAGTTCTGAAATACTTTAATGATACATCACATAATTCTTTACTGGTTGGTCCTTTCCACCCTTTAAAATTTGAGAGTGATTTTTATAAGAAACCAATGACAAGACTCTAGTGGCCTATGATAACTCTGTACCCAGGAAATATGCATTTGCTTTCAAGCTCTGGGAAACAGTATCTAGACTGTCAAAAAATATAACTTCACCACTTCAACCATAATTTCAGTCATAAAAATAGCTGTGAGAGTCTCTCATCCAGTCTGACTTGTTTGCTAGGGATAATTTATTTTACATGATGCCATTTCAAAAGGAATGTAAAATCAGGCAGTAATGCAGGTAAAGCTTTCTCAGCATATTTGTGGTACGTTTGCACATACAATATTCCAAACTGCTTAATTTGTTTAATTTTGTATAAAGCATCTATCGCATTTATATTTAAGGCTTTTTAAGTGATACATGGCAGTATACTTCAGAATTACAAGCTGTAATTACTCTTAGCACCTTATCAACAGAGCTAACAAAGGCCAAATTATTCTGAAATTCTATTATTGTCATTCAGAAACTGTTGAAATTATGTCAGTTTATTCTAACAGGCAATATGCCCAAGATGTTTTTGTCCAAGATCTTGGACGAGGATTGGTAATTTTTCATCTATTTCACAAATACACCCTCCATACATCCTTCTCCCATTTAATTACTTCACCATTCCATTATATTGTGCATCAGAGTACTGGCCATATGGAACTCACTTTTATTTTCCATTCTCTAAGTCTGTTATTTAATGGCTGTGAGGTACTACACTACTTTTTTTTTTATCTACAAAGATCAATATTAAAATCTTTAGTTGTAGTATGTGTGCCATGTCTTCAAGCTATCTCAGTCTAATTTTTCAAGTCTATGCTATTTAAAAAAACCCCACCCACAACATTTTCTGTGTTTCAGGGGGTTGCTAGTCCTTTTTCTCTTAATGATTTTTTCTTATTTACATTATATTTCCACTCTTTTACATGGTGCACTGTAATTGCACATTTAAACCAACAAAATCACACACACACCATATGTAATTTGTGAGAAAGAAAATGTCTAATTGTAGCTTTTTCCATAGTTTGCCAATTTTATTATGAAAACACACAGCCAGCTTTAAAAATACATTTCTGTTATAACATGAACTGTCAAAAGTAATGTATAAATTTTGTTTTAAAATATAATTTGATCATTATAAAACATCACAGTTGTCTTATTGCTTCTTATTTAGTTTTTCCTGTTAAATTAGAAGCTGCTATCTGTGGACAGAAAAGAAGGTTTCTGCTATCAAATATAAACTCAATTCCTGTAATAATTTGGTGAAATATTTTGTTTTACTTTGTGCAAGTTCGCAGTTACCCAACGCAAGTTACCCACAGCAACCAAATCCAGGGTTCCTATATCACAGGATATAGGTCTGGTTTTCATCCACCAGAAGGGACAAAGATCACTTGTAGCATGCCAAGCTTAGAGCTACAGCACTACCAAAATCAGCAGAGGTGTGAATAAAGGTGCCAAAGTGAACAAACTTCCCAAAAGTGGCACTCAGCTTCCATTTGTGTTCAGTGAAAAGCGAAGTTAGAAACATCTTCAAGGGGCTCTACTTGAAATATAGGACTTGTTAAGACGTCTTAGACTGGGAACTCAATTCTTAATGCAAAGCTTTAAAGCACCCAAGCTACGTTTACTAACATGGTTTAGAACATTACAGTTTCAAGCTGGCATCCTTAAGTAAAATATGCACTGAACTAAGCAAAACTTCTGGAAGCGATGAATCTGATAGTGGTACCCTAAAACATCTCCTTTAAAGCATCAGTGATCCATTATGGAATAGACATGATAAAAAGATTAAAAGCTTCAGGGTTAAGGAGAAAGAATGGGGTTCTGCAGCATCTCCATCAGAGTAAATCAGGATGGTAAGACTATCAATTCTTTTACCACTGCGCAAAATTTATATCGGTTAAACCCTAAGCCTTTCATTATCTGAATTAAAAATATACTGTGTTTATTGAATTCAGAGATTAGCTTGCTGCTATACACAGTAGTCTTACTTTGATGTCTCAGGATTAATATTCATGAAGTTTCAGACTATTAACTACACATGTATAACATCTGACAAGAAACATATCTTATAGACTACAGTTATTGTAGGATCTTTTTAGTTCCGATTTTATCTTTCATTTTGCTGTGGATTCCCACAGAGTTTTTATACTGTCAAACAATGTTTTAGGGTTCCTTCTGGAAGGCTTATCATATTGATGGATCTGACTAAAACTTAGATATTCAAACCCAAAGGACATTTTTCAATTTCTTTCTCATTTTAAACAGTTTTACATGACTGGTAACTTTCAAATTCAGTTGCATGAAATGTTGTCTGAACTACGAACAGAATCGGAAATCCCCAGAAACTGTTCATTCCTCCCTGAGTTGCATGACAGTATACACATGACTGGCCAATATTGACACCTGTCACATATCAGAGTATTAAAGACATGAAATATTTGTAAACTATAGTAATTAAAAAAAAAAAAAAATCACAATACACAAAAAAACTTGCCTTTTTCTTTTTTTCCACATAGCACCAGTGCTTTGAAAATAATATCAATCACTTAAACAGAAGAATAGCATCAGAAAAATTAAGGACTACATGAGGAAAAGTCTAGCACCATCCACCTAGAGCACTACCCATCTAGGCCTCTCTAATGCTCTTTAAAAGCTTCTACCTGTTTCACATAGTGCAGGAGAGAAAGTCATAAATTGCACAGCAATACCAACAAAAAGCAAATGTCAGCATTTCAATTGCAAACTATGTATGAGCCTTGACTGCTAAAATTAAATCCAGATTTGAACACTAAAGGTTTGAAGTTGCTCTGCTGAGGCTACAGATTGCTTCTGCTCATCCCTTCTATAAACTCCTAGGCATTAGAGGTAGACTAGAGCCGGTACAGGTGGAGAATCACTACATAGC
Organism: Ceryle rudis; assembly: GCA_033439905.1. Taxonomy (NCBI): domain Eukaryota; kingdom Metazoa; phylum Chordata; class Aves; order Coraciiformes; family Cerylidae; genus Ceryle; species Ceryle rudis. Next base: position 140,099 of record JAAGNO010004118.1, on the reverse strand, counting down.
AACTCTCAAAAGATAAGTTCACAGGATTCTTGGGAAATATTTACTATTTTAATAGAGAACATATATCAGACTACTCCTTATATAACAGAGAGTGATTTTTCTAACAGATTTCTGGTGGAGGCTAATTTCTCCTGAAAACAAAAAAATATTTTAGACCCCCCTGTGTGAGCCCTAATTCCCACTCAGATCTTTGGATTTAGAAAAATACAGAATTAATCTTTTGAAAGGCACTGAATTTCCCAGAAATTTTGGACCTTCAATTTTGCTGTCTTTCAAATCACACTTTCATGAATATGGTCTGTGCAAATGCATATTATTCCTTACATCAGTAAATCTATTAAGTTGTCTAGCTTGTTGCAATGCTCCAGTATCATCACATAAAGCTGGTTTCAGTTTAGCTCTCAGTGTAAAAGATTAAATGGGAATTAAACAAATGCTATTTTTCACAGTCCTACAATTATGCCCTGAAAGCTTGATGGGGAAAAAGACTTGAAATGCCCAAACACAAAACAATGAAATATTAACTGTTTAAAAATTGTTTACAGTTGTCTTTCTGATACATTTTTCTGTGCCTCAAGTACTGTACAACAGTACAATTGACCTGCCGCTCAAACCCACTCCTGTTTCACCCTGTTTTGTCTGCCCATGGGCTGCCATGTGGTGTACTCTCAGGCAGTTAGGTGAATCCTCAGCATTGCTCGGGGAGGTTTCAGGTGCTTCAGTAGAAAACCAAGGAGTGGGAAATAGAAGCTAAACTGTACGGAAGGACCCCTCATCCCCTCCAGCACAACGAGGACAAAAGTAAATAACTCTGCATCTCCAGCCAGTCAGGCCAGGAGAAGAAACTTTGGCTGCATTAATGGCCTGAATGAAAATACAACTGCAGTAAAGGGCAGGGGACTGTGTGTGTGGATGCTCCTGCTACCATACTATGAATAAAGCCTAAGGAATTTTAGGAATTCAAAAGTTTCAGAAGATATTCAGGAGATGTAAGGGAAGGAAAAAAAGATCCAAAGACCTTGAAGCTTGCTTCACTAAAGTTCAGCTAAAAATATTGTCAGGAAAAAAAAGAGACTAAGCATGTTTGCACGGAGATATTATAGAACTGTAACTGATAAAGATAACAGATAACCAATAATGACTAGCCAAATTAGCACCAAGATAAAAAAAATAAACTAAAGCTGGATGGGATATCCTCTACCTCAAAACTTTCTTTAAACTGTTTTTCTTTTTTCCCTTGTGCATCTGTAGGAATCTACAATTAAAATAGTTTCTTTGGTATTCATGTAGAGGAACATGCTTTTCAACGGGAAGAAAAAAAATTGTATAACAAATTTAAAAAGGAAAAAGAACTCTAATCTACCAAGGACTTTCAAGGACAAATGGCTTGGTATTTTTCAGCATATTTCAAGCTCTGCAGTATGGACAGCTCATCTCTTTTCCTCTGCACTGTCAAAATGAAACCAAGTATGGATTATTATTTAAAACAATCAAACCTGCAACAGTACAGAAAAAAATTGAAATACAGATTGGATAAAACTGAAGCCCAGTAGTATCATCTTCAATTAAATGTAATTTAAGTGATCTGGAGCCGTTAACTTCTTAATTTGCAGCTTGCCCCATTAAACATGGGGGGGTTTGTAGGTTTTTCCTTATCAGCTGACTCACACAAAGGAAACTCTCTGATGTGGTAGATTTATTTGCACTATAAAGAACTGAAGTTTAAATTCTTGACTTCCACTTAGTAACCCAGGCTTTATAATTTGGTGCTTAGATTAATGTGTATACTACATTTAAAGTGATATTTTACCTTAATGATGATTAATGGCTGATTTTTCTGTATGACAATAAAAAGAGTAGCTAGCATGGTATTTTAGACTTTTACCTTTATAATCCTAAAACCTACTTCAGTTCTTTATTTCAGAAAATTTCAGAGTATATATGAGTAATTTTGAAATGCACATTGAGAAGTGAACAATGACTGCCATCACGTAATGAATGTTATTGAAAGGACCAAGTGAGTTTTTCATAGATTGTGTCAGCTGTTTGGTCTGGAAACTGCAATTTGCTTTTCAATTAATTGTATTTATATGATCAACAGTTAGGTGTGTGTTAGGTGTGAAGTGGTAAACAGGCTTATGGTTAGAACATCCTATGGACTCCTTTGACTTACCAAAACTCGAAAGTCCCATCTCAAAATTTCTCTATCTTGCTTTTACTGTTTGGCAACAAAATAACAGCTTTATAATTCACTCCCTTTGCTTCAGTAAATTTCTTCGTATCCTACAGTAACTCAAAAGAGTTACCAACACAGACAAAAGAAGAAACAAAGATGAAGTTTTAGTTCCACAGAGTGAAAGGTAAGAAAAAAATTCTAAAATTTGATGAAGGCTGAATTAGTTTATATAAAGTCCTTTCCTGCATCTTCCCCCACTTGCATTTGAGATGAAATATGTTTTCATTGCTTCTACAGAGACTGCAAAATAAACCTAACTGTCCTGTGTGTATTTACAGACTTTAAACAGCATGTTGTAAGAAGCTTAGCTGTATGGACTGAGTTTTTTCAAAAAGCTGGAGGCAACATACTTTAAACAGAAGTTTCTACCTGCACCAAAAATTGGTCTCTGTGCTCAGGGTAATGATCCTTTTTTGTATTGCTGACTATTGCTCATATTCCTCTCTCATTTGTAAGAATTACTCAAAACCTAGTAACCTACAGGTACCTAAGTACATCATTGTACTGCCACCCTACTGCTAATTTACCACCTTTCACCTTATAAAGCATATACATGTTTTGAAATCAGATTCCTAAATTTCAGAAATTAATAGCTTGAAAGATCTAGAAATAACATGACTTTGAGCACACAGTCATGAGATCTAGTAAAAAAGAAGGCAATGTAGGAGAAAAAAAAGCTGCTCCAAATACCAAAGGTCAAAGCTTCTGAAACTAGATACTGTGGAATCACATTGATGGGCTGTAGAAAGGTGGCAGATAATGTTACACTGTCCTAGCCACCTTCTTTCCCATTCTTAAGTAGCACTAGAAATAATATTTTAAAAATACACAGAGTATTTTCCACTTATTACATTTTCTGAATCACTATTTTCTGTGAAAAACATATGAAATCATTACGCTGAAAGTGTTATGTTCAATTGTCACATGATTAAAATAAAACATGCAGAAGACAGTCCATCTTTAAATGCAGTCTGTAGCCAAAAAAAAAGAGCATAGGTCACTCTGCCTTTCGCTGGGTACCGTTATTAAGCCAGTGTGACAGTGTTCATACACTTGTCAGATGTATCATCTATGGATAATTTAATTTGTCAGACTGACAGTTACTCTTTCTTTGGATAAATTAGCTTTGGAGAGTTAAAGAAAAAATCCCTAACCCTCCTTATCTTATTTTGCAACTCGTCATGGGAAAAGATGAATTCCTCTATCTGAAGAGAATTTAAATAAAACTCCAGCCAAGCTTTTATGTCTGATTTTCACTGGATTCTGAATACACTACTCAATGGAGGCAAAGGACTTTGAGCTTCCCATTGCAGTAATAGTTTCTTTAACTACAAGAACATTCTGCTAATACACAGAAGTTAACTGAACATTTTCTTTCAGTGGATTTGCATAAATGCAGGGAAATATTTCATACAAGGAAAAAGTTCAGAAAAGCATCACTCTTATAGAGGGAATACTCATAGATTCATAGAAACATTAAGCATTGGAAAGGACATCTGGAGATCTCCTGTCCAACCTCCCACTTGATGAAAGCTTATTGCCAACAGCAGATAGGGGAGCCCATGCTTTGGACAGCTAATGCCATAAAACCTCCAAATCTTGTGTGACACCCCTGGACTACCCTCCTCCTCTGCATTTTGTGAACATATACGATTGAATATTAGGAAAAGTATCAGTCAGTATACCAGATATGATCACACAAACATTTTCAGAATAACTCATTGAAAGTGTGAGTACCCTTTTTCTTTTACAGTAGTTGTGTTTTCCACAATGTAGCAACGTGTATTCTCCAAGACGTCTTGCCTAATTTGCAGTATTCTCTTTCATTAATAAGCAATCAGATTAAATTGCAATGACAGTTGTTATGGTCTACAGACATTTAACGGTAGGAAGAACTTGAGATTTGTAAGGTACAGGTAAGATTGCCTTCTAATCTCTTTCCTTATTAACACATGAAGATACATCAAAATACAACATAGCCTTAAACCAATCATCCCCCTGTGCAAATGGAGAAACTCAGAAGGGAAGCAAATTACATTTAATTCTATATTATAGGCATAAAGCAAGTTGGTTTGTGGTCAACTTGACATTTAAATAAAGCAATTCAGAGTGGTTTAATTTTCTGCTTTACAGCAAGAGTAATAAAATTGGTATTGGTCCCAATTGCCATCTACATTAAAAAACATGTTGCAATCAACTGTGGATTTCAGAAGGACGTTATAATTAATGGCTTTCTGCTGGCTGTGTTTTTAGTCACTGTGATTTGCATGGAGTTGGATCTCTTTCCACATTTGGATAAATGACAAATTTTCCCACATTTCTCTCACAGTGATAGTATTTCTCCATGATTTCAGTGAGCATTTTAAAAATAATTACACATTTCTTTCATGTGTATGATAAATAAGCACAATTAAATTGGTTTTAAGTAGCCGCAGAAAACTACAACAAAAGCCTTCTGGTTAATATCATTACACTTCAAACAAAGGTGGAAGAAAACTTAAGCCAGACTGGGCTAGATTTTCCAGCCTGTGTCCACTATTATATAGCTACACTGCCAGCAGTGGAACTGCATTGGTTGTAAAGCAAGATAATATATTTTAAAAAATAAGTTGACTGGGGCAGTCTTCAGTTTCCTAAACAACAGTTACACATACTGCCAGGCAACTCAGCAAGTGCTACATGGGTTTAATTTCAGAATTCCAAAGCATCTTTTCTTTTCCATCAAGATCGAATGGAGATACTCAGGAAACACAATGTACACACACAAAAAAAAAAGAAAAAAAAAAGTAAAAAGAAACTGGAAATCACCTTACCCTCCTTCAAACTAAAGAACAGTATATTTTAACAATGTATATTCCTTTCCTGCAGAGATACTCCCTGTTTGACCTTACTTGCTCCATTTTAAACGAGATCCTTTAAACCTGTAGGAGAAGGAATATGTTCCCTTTTACTGGTTGTGTCTTGTATAGATTATTTCTTCCTTTTTTCACCTTTATGCAATCAAAGACCATGAGACCTGCATGTAGCACAGAGATATGTATGGATTCACTGCTTGACTCTGCACTAAAGACTTCCAAGCATCCAGCCCTCCTTTCTAGAGTTTTAACTAGACATTGTTGAGTCCAGCTGCTTAGATTCATGAAGGCTTTGTGCAAACCTTTTACTTACATTTGAACCAAAGGGGCCTGATTACAGAAATATATTTCCAGGCTTGATCTAAAACCATTCCCTATCTTCTACCCACAGCCTCCTCCAATATTGAATTCAAGCTGCTGAGTTTTGATGTCTAACAAATATAACAGAACATTCACTGACTTAGCCTGACTGGATAATTTAATGGATGTTAAGTTAAAAAACCTAGATTAAGTTCAGTTTTATGTTTTGTTGAAAACATTTAGTGCAACTCATATTCATGACTATTGTGACAGCAAGGATCCAATGATTCCGAGATGCTGCTACAAAAGCTGCTGGAAGAACTGCTACAGAAAAAAAGGACCCCACAGGCCTAAGACTGAGAAAAAGTGGCATTTGTTTCTTGCCAACTTTTATATCTGATATCTGTTCCTGTTCTAAAAATGACTGTTTGCACTAGACCAAGACTACAAGAGCTATTTTAAAAGGAGCTCCACAAGCCAGTAGCTTTGGCTACCATGTGCAACTGACCTGCACTGGATTTATGAAACGTCAGCAGTAGAAGATTAATTGCCAATATGGGAGAAATCTACTACTTAAAATAAAATTTACACATGGGAAAATCCATTTGTTCAAAAACAAAGGCCACATATCTACTGTAGATGCCCCACAGTGGGATATTGTCACCTGCTTATCAGCTACAAATTAGTATGTGTGCATAATATGTGGAATCCCATTTATTGCATAGCTGGATGGATTATTTGTTTCAAATCTGATTTTGAAGAGTATAATATGCGCAGAAAGGATACCCTGCCTGAGTGTTCTGAGTGAAGTGTTTGGTATTTGCAGTACTTTATTTTGATCTTGGTGGCAATTCAGCTTGCATAACTCTGGCCTCTCTCATACATTTTAATATACCCAGAACTAATTCATACTGTGTGGTAAACAGGAGAAAAGCAGCTCAAATGGAGAAATATGTGAAAAAAACCCCAAACATTTTTCGTGGATATAAATATACAGCCCCACAAAAAAGAACTTTGCAGTGCCCATCAGTATCCCTCACAGAGTGTATGCATCTTATTTGCATCTTGCCTTTTTGCATTATGTTCCCTGGTAGTTATCTGAATAATTCAAGTAACAAAAAATTAGGTTATTGTTGAGCCACTTTTCCTAAGGAAATGAGGCTTAGATTACAGTGCTTTCTGTCTGCTACTCATTGACAACATTTTTATTAATTATTGGTTGAATTCAACTGAATCTGACAGAGAAGCAGACATCTCAAACAAAGGTTGCTTCCTAGATAGGAAAATCAATGGCTGGATAGAGGAACGTGACTTAGATTAGTAGTTCCAGCCCCCACAAAACCTCCAGGGATGGAAAGTTTCCACCATAAAGATTTTGTATTAGGAAAGCATGCAGTACATGTTTAATAGATCAATAAATTGGCAAGAAGTTTAATTCACTTTTTTTTCTCAAAACAATTTCCAGTATATATTTCAGAGAATTCAGAGTATGAACATAGGAAGCAATGGCTCCAGTATTTCTTACATTTCCTTTTCCACTGTCAACCTGTAGCTGATCCTCAGTTTGGTGTAAAACCTGTATGTATAGTCTGCAATCACAATGCACAACACAAAATTGCAATATTTCAAATGGTTGAATAGTGCATATTGCATCAGACCACACCATATACAGACTATATGCCAGGTTTTACTATGCGACTCTGTACTTGATATGTGCCAACATATGTATGTAGGTTTAAAACATGATTAGATGTATTAGTGACACTATTTTTACTTTCAAAGTCAGACGTGTTTTCCCTGTGAATTCTACTGTATTGACTTCAGGATTTTTCAGTATAGAAAACCTATAAACCTATGCAAAATATAATTGATTTGGCTTTTACCTTAGCATCATTACCTCATACACTCCTCCAAGATAAAAGTGTCAACGTTTGGAGAAGGGGGAGGAAGTTTTCTTCTGTTTTGGTTTTCAGACGTCAGACACTTGGAGATAATCAGGGATTTTTAAAGCTGAGGTTAATTCCAAGGAGTTGAGTTATTAAGCAGGTAATATGGGTCCTGAAGCAATATGTTGTATGGCTGTCAGGTCTGTATATACTATATTAGGCAGCTATCTTCTCTGGGTCTGCTACTCTGGAAGGGAGATTTCATGACAAATGCAAAGGAAAAAGAGCATTTGGGTTTGGATGGGGAAAAGCTCATACTTTTTTTCTCTCATTTAAAATTAGAGTATACTATTACAATCACACCAAAAGCCCTATTAATTTTACTAGTTAATGTTGTACTTTCACTCTCTTGTGGACTGGCTAGAAGAAATACACGCAAAGCCATCAGCAAACCTGTTAATTGTGTCACTTAGATACTAATGAAAAACATAAACTCTCCCTGCAAATTTGTATTGTGAAAAGGAAACATTATTTCCAGTGCCTAATTAACCATCAGCCTTGCGGATACAGCAGGAGGAGTTTATACAAGCAAAGAATTCTGTTACTGGTAGAAGAGAGCCTGTTCCAGATTAAAACTTGACTATGCTGCCAATCAAATCCTTGTCTCTAGAAAGGGTTCACTCTGCTCATCTTTGTGCTCATTAGTAATTGCAGCATCTCGACAAATTCTCATCATAGAGAGGGTTTCTCTTTTATATTGCAAAATTAACAGAGTTCTTTGGCTGTACAGCATGCTAAAAAAAAAAAAAAAGCACATAATAGTCACTGAGCAGCAGTGACACTTACCTTGGATAAATGACACCTCAATTACACTAACAAACATCTCCACTGAGAGAGAGATTTTATATAAAAGAATATGTAAATTACTTTTTATCCATTAGGAGACAAAGGAAGAAAAATGCATGTAATTAACAGAAAGCACAGCAGTAACTAGCTCTTGCCTGTAGCTATCTGTTAAAAACAGCAGGAGAAATATATCTGTGAGGTCTTCATGTTGGTGTACATGTTCATCTGTTTAATGAGCACCCCCTTGCACATCTGGTTCTCAATATCTTTAAAATAAACTTACATCTGTAATGTCTAGTATATGTTCTGAAACAATGACGAAAAGAATAATGGCAGGGGTATCTATTGTCAAGGTGAAGAAGCTGAAGCTTGTTAATTACAAGTCTATTATAATTCAGACACCCTCAGCTGTAGATGAACAGAAGGATATCATTCTGCTGCTGCAGGGAAGCAGTAACCTTCTTAGCATGCATGAGAACTCTTTGTCTTTAAGGGATTTGCAAGGTCACGCATGGCTCTGCTTCGCTCCAGTGTGTGTAGTGAGACAAGGCACTGCAATAACAGACATTCCAACACATTTCAGGTTTTCAGACATCAATGTTGCAATGATCATATGACTATACAGTTGTATAACATGCACATTAAGACACCTGAATTGCTGAAAGCATTCATACAGGTCTTGGAAGATGTTAAAACCCATGAAGAAATATAGCACACATCATAACAATTTACAGTTGACAGCTAAGCCAGCAAAATGATTCGGGTCAGAATACACCTGACCTTCTAATCCAGCCGTTTAATAAAACTTGATCCCAAACTAGCAGTACTGACTTCCTAGGGAGCAGAAGCGATACAGATTTGATCCAAATATATTCCTTCATGTGTTATTTACTTTTGACTATGAACTATAAACTTTATTTGTGTTCTTATGGACCTGAATACGCCTCAGTTTTCACCTGCATATGACCTCTCCTAATTAATTTTTTAAATCTGAATTTGAAGTTAGAGTACCTACTTATCTTAGTGTCTGATCAAACAAAAAAGTTACTTAGTATCTTTAGAAGTAGTTCTTTCATTGCAGTAATAAAACTAAACAAATTTGTTACCAGTAGGATTCCTATGAGTAATTATATTCCACACATTTCTCATCATCCCAGGTCTCGGGTGTCTCACACTCACAGGACCTATTTATAGGCATGTTTAGGTTAAATAATCTCAGAACTCTGACTGTGATTTCTTAAAGGTAATTCAGGACATGTGAAGGATATTTAATCCCTGCCTCTCAGTTGCTGAGCCATCTTTCTATTTTGACTCTGGCTTTTATTTTTAGCCAATGAGCCTGGTACAATTCAACTGAAATGTGTGAAGCAAAACCACTTTACACTCCTGGACTATACAGGCCTTTATGTCTACATTTCCTTGACGCTTTCAAAACATAAGGCTGTATTTTTGAAGTGCACAGGAACCGCAGAGCTCAGTGAATAAACAAGAACTTGTTGCTCACTTTCAAAAAATATAAAGTACAATTCTTTTGCGCACACTACTAGCATAACATTTAATGACATCAGATACTACAAATACTTTAAAGAATGCTTGCTGCTGCAGCTACTCCCGTTACTCCCCATTGCTATGTAATTTTGCAGTAATATACTACAGAAATCACCTCTTGTATAGGTAGTGAGCTACTACTGAAATGCTGACAGTATATGAACAGAAAATTATATACATTACATTGAAGGCATAAACTAACTACGAAGTTTTCCTGGCTTCCACAGACTCAGAATTGACAGTAAGAGGCACAAAGATAAAAGAGACATAAAGATAAACAGTGTTTTCCCAAAGTAACTCTTCTACAGGTACTGACAGTTTTGATGTTTCTTCCAAGCACTAACGTTCTTTATTTACTGTTGCATTTCATTTTATGGATTTTTTTTCCACACTGAGTTCAAACAGAATAAACAGGAGTTTGAGTTATAGCATGTAACATGGTCAGAAAGAAACTTCATAGAATTAGATCAATTCTTGTTTCTTATCCACCTGGTTTCATAAAACACTCATATTGACTGTCTGGTACTATAATCTTTGTGTTTGGTTGCTCATGCTTCACAATCTATTACAAGCTAAAGAAAGAGCTTTTTATGAAAAAACTAGAAGTCATGGAGCTTTTATAATGCTACTCCCTCTTCTGCCTGACTTTTTTCTGAAGCATTTTCAGGAAGCCCTCAATCTTTTATTTCTACTGTGTATACGTGTATTAAATAAAATCCTTCAATGAAATCAAATAAATCTATGATTTCACAGTCAGGGAGGTCAACAGAAATAGATTTCTCCAGTTAGTTTAATAACAAAAGAAATACATTTCCAAAGAAATAATGAAAAAAAAAATTGAGCAAATTCTAGAGGTGAAATAAGTGAAATGGAAAGGAAATAAATGGGTGCAAGGAATCCTACTCTACCCACTTCCAGGCAGCTCCAAAGGCTTTCTTGGAAGAGCTCAGTGTACTTACTTTCCTCTGAGTAGTATAGCAAAGGAATAGTTGGTAGAACTGATGCAATATTGTCTTCTAGAGGGAACTGATAGATACATCAAGTGACTATTCTGGTGCAGGAGAAGAAAATATATCCAGGATGCTTCTTAACAACTAGTTTTGCTTACATTAAGTTTTATGACTTTGAAACACAATGTTCTTAAAGATTTCTTTACAATTGTATCTCTTAGATTCTTCAAATAATTTCCTGTCTTTACCCTTCTTTATTTTTCTTAGGAATCTTAAATAATAGTGGCTTGAAATACAGTTTAAAAGATGCAATTTCTCACTTCTTTTTCTACTTCGGGCAAAAATGAAGCTGCTTGGATTAATTCCAGTCTGACTGTCAATATGTATGAGGGAAGAAACAATGGTGCCTGTGATTTAATAAAAGTGATTACCTATAATGAAAAGCTATGACCTCTCTGTAATTCATCTAAGTGAGATCTGCACAATAAAAAGGAAAATTTCTTCCTTCTTAGGTTTGACATCCTGTCTGAGAGCATCATCCATGCAAGTGAGATACTGAGATAAGCCCAAAGCTATGGACTGAGTGTTACTGAGCACAAAGGTGCACCTTGAATTCTGACTTCATTCTCTATATAAAACTATATATATTCCAGTGGGAGTAGGATTAGCCCCAAACTATGAAGAAAGTTTGTATACAATGTGTCAAACTAAACAGACCAATCAACAGAGTCATGGGAGTTGGGTATATAAATCACATGGGCATTTAAGATGCTGGAAAAGTTGCCTTTTTTTTTTTTTTTTCATTCCCACAAAAATATTTAGGAATAAAACAGTAATCTCAATGCAGATTGGACCAAAGAATTAAAATAATTCCAGCTTCTATGAACCAAAAAAGAAAAGGATATTTCTATTATAGGTCAAAAGCAGTGTATCTTTCAATCATTTTGAAACTACTTCAATACTCTTCTATGTATACAGTAAATTAAAATTTATAAGACCTTACTATAACGTTTTGCAATAACAGGACTTTTGATCCAAATGTATTTACTTAAGGAAATCTAAGCTTTGGAGCAAAAAAAAAAGCAGAAGACAATTTCAGACAGTTAAGAACCAAAAAATAAAATTAAGAACTAGTCTGGGACTAGTTCTTATTTAAAACATGCAAATAACCCTAACCAAGTAATGAGCTCACAAACCCATTTTAGTAATGCAAATTATTCTAGTTTACTCATCATGTTGTGTTAGAGTTAGTTGACTCAAAATGATTTTGCACAAGATGCTTGAGCCAATCCAAGGATTTATTTAATTAAGTTTGTGTGCTATGGCTCTGCAATGGCGACTTTCTTAGTAATTTTAAATTACTACCTTTATATTAAGTACTGAAGAAAACCTCACGGATCTGGGTTAAACCCATCCTATTTCCCAGAATATTGAATGCTATAACATAAACAAATATTTCTAATTTTTTTGAGCAATTTTTTGGTAGAAATATATTATATCTTCTTAAAGTAGTATAGACTACATCTCTTAAATTATCAGAGATTTAAACACCCTAAACTTTGCTAGAGAGCTCATTAACTATTGGTGAACTACTGTCTTTTCTGTCTTAATTCATCAGCTCGAGGTATTTCTAGACAAGCAAAATCCCAGTTTTCTAGCAGAGCTAAGACCTTTAGCTTATTCCTTTAACGTCATTTTGTGTTTTGCTCAATGTCTCACTACAGCAGTAAGTATTACATAGTACATTTTCTGTTCAGACCAATATTAAGATTCATAGCTTTTTAAATCTAACACTGACTGCCTTCACCTCCAACAAATTAGTAACTTTATATTAAACTCACATAAGCATAGCAATGAAAATTAAAGAGAAGATTGTATTCTTCTGTGCTGGTACTGCTACTTAGGCTGTCATTAAGTTATATGAAGGGAACTTTCTGCAGCTGGCTCAAGAAATGTTGCATGTGTCAATATTTAAAATGAAAAAATAAATTTAAAAAATGAGGAGTTATGAGTTCTTGCTGAACAAAGGAGCCAGAAGATTTTGATTTATAATCTATTTCCTCTGGTAGACAATAGATACTTGTGTGCTTAAGAAAAGAAACAAGATATCTAAAAAACCAAATGGAAATAAACTGCATTCACATCTCAAGCCTAGAGCTGTATCTATTATTTTCACAGCTAGTTTCCATAAGCAGCAATCTTCATCTCCTTGGCACTGATTCACACATCATAACAGCTAGCACTAGGCTACTGCAATATAAGAATGTGGCTGTTATCCAAGAATCAGCGCACTACTAGATACACGAATGACATAGATGTATTTAATAAAACATTGCCTACAAGCAAATTAGCTTCTTCAATATTTGTATACCAGTGAAACTACAGAAAGTCAAAAGAAAATTACACATGCTGTAAAACCAAGTACAAATGTAACACTGAGGAATTAAGGGAAAAAAGTGGGCAAAGCTATAGTCATAAAATTTCACTGATAGAAAGCAAATTCTGTCCAAACTAAGTCTTAGCTTTTCAGTGGAGGATATCTTGCTCTGACAAACGCTGGGGGTCTCTGGTCACAAACACTGGGCCCAGTCCAAGTAACTACAGTTGCAAGGGTGTTCTATGCTGCTGCTGATAGATGTTTTTGAGAAAGGTGGGAAGAGAAGGAAGAAATTCCTTCAGTAGAAGAATGCCAGAAACAACCAGTGCCAAACTTCTTCATTGTTATCCTTCCTACCAGCCTGCTCACTTGGCAGCAAACCTGTGCCCCCCAACCACAGCTAGCCCCCAGATTGCCAGCAATACACAGGGTGCAAATCCAGGTCAATTTTTCTCCACAAAATCCCCACAGTTATTTGGAAGCACTACAGGATCTCGTAGATCATGGTAAGAAACTAGAGTGATTTCTTGGAATCTGGTAGGGAAAAGGCTTAGGCTATATATTCTAAAAATTAATCTGAAGCACTGTTAAAACCCACTATACCATAATATGTGAAATTCTCACACTCTATTGCACTTGATTTAAAGTGTGGCTTTCTCCTTTATATGAATTCTCCTTGTGTACACACAACTGTATTATCAAGTCAAGCATTCTGAAAGTTCTAGATTTTCTTTTTGGTTTGGTTATTTTGGCTGCATTTCTCCCCACCTGCCCTCCAGATATAAATCCTGAAAAGAATATCAAACATATAATACAGTTTCATCAACTGAGTCCTGAAAGGGGATGCTGTGATAGAGAGGTCCTTTGGTCTGCTATCTCAGTAGAGGTAGGGGATGGAGATCCATATGGCAGCAAAGACACAGGGAGTATCCATGGAAGCTGAGGTTACAGCGAAGTGGGGGGTCAGTCTCTTCTCCCAAGTAACAAGACATAGGACAAAAGGAAATGGCCTTAAGTTGGGCCAGGGGAGGTTTAGACTGGATGATGGCAAAAAATTCCTTCACCAAAAGGGTTGTCTAGCCCTGGACCAAGCTGCCTAGGAAAGTGGTTGAGTCACCATCCCTGGAGGGATTTAAAAGATATCTACATGTGGTGCTGAGGGACATGGTTAGTGGTAGACTTGGCAATGCTGGGTTAACTTTGGACTTGATGATCTTAAAGGTCTTTTCCAATCTAAACGATTCTATGACAAGCAAATTTGCTAAATAGGTAAAAACATCATCCACTTATAATACTTATAATGATGAAGGTGGTAAATAAATAAGCAGTGCAATTTGCTGGTTTCCTCTGTGTGCAATATATGAAGCCATAACTGTTTTGCTAAACTAACTGTGTCCTCCTAGAAAGATTTCCAATATCAATTACAGCACTGATTGCATTGCTACTAAATAGATTTCCCTGTCATGTTTCCTTGATTATATGTAAATATTTCCTAAATTAGACATGTTTCAAGCTCCATTTAAAATATAATGCTATTGGATAGTGTGTCAAAATTATGCAAGGTAGAACATGACTACACAGACTATCAGACTAAGATTTATACCTTTTAGTTTGAAACAATAGGGAAAAAAATTGATTAACTATTAAGATGGTTTGGTTTTATGCTATAGAAAGTATGCCAAAAAAATTAAAAAATTTAAAACTCTGTATTAAGCTCATATAAGTCCCTAAAGCCTCATTGTTCCGACAACAAATTCAGAATTTAAAAGTGTGATATAAAACAAAATCTCTTCCATTAGCATGATAAATTAAGTCATTCAGGTGACAGGAATTTCATATGTAATGTAATGACACATGGAGGAATTTATTAATAAAACACACTGAAGTTTTTCATTGCACACTTCAAAATTCCTAGAATTTTTTAAATATGAAAAACCTTCTGTTCTTGATGTATTTCACTGTGTTAGAATTCTGCGATAGTCGTCTTTTCTCCGAGTACTGAAATCTCCAGAGAAATGCTTGGAGAGTATTAGAGAATACTGGATCAGCTGTTAGCAGCTCAGAAATGAGGTGGTTTTACTTTAAGCATACAGAAGAAACTAAGAAGCCTTTAGTTAATGTAAGAATTCTTTCTTCCTAGTTCTGTGAAAAAATATGCTTTATAGTTGTTTATTGATATGTTTCAGCAGCACTTATTTGTAAGTCACAGATTTTATTTTCTGATTACTTGATTCAGCTTTGTCTTATTATGAAAAGTTCTCAGAACGTTATTACTTCCTCAGATAAGAAAGTAAGTAAAACCTAAATTCATTAGTTTTCCCTACATTGTTTTCACGTCAAGGGTTTGGAAGATAAGAATGCACTAAGAAGTTTACATAAAATTTAATACTTTATTTAAAAATTTACACCTTACACCACAGAAAATAGAAATCAGAGTTTTAACACAGCATAATCTCAACGTGAGCCATTTAAGGATGCCAAGTAAGCAGAAAACATATCAGACTTGGAGGAAATCCTTGACGTTAATGAGTGAAAATCCAGTATGAAATTCACCTTCATAGGAATACCACAAAAATGCTACAAATAATTTATGAATACTGATCATTTTCGTAATGAATATTGGAACTTTTAGACATCCTTCTTACATACAATAAAACTGCACTCAAACAAAGGAAATAAAACTAATTCTCCAGCATTTACCATTCACCTGAGCTACGTTTTCCAGTTTAGCATCTATGCTGCATTCTATATAACAAGCCGAGGCGGTTTTTTTCTAATTAAATAGAAGATGATTTATAAATAAATTTTGAATGGGACTAATTAAACTCTGAATTAAATTTCATCTCAAATTGTTCAAATTTCACTGAGGCAATCTGAAATATGATGGACAATACAGTCAAGGTTTGTTTTTTTAAAGTATATTTTTCTTATTCTTCAATAGTCCAGGAAATAACTTATGAATACATATATGGGCCTGTGCACATGAACTTCAAAAAAATCATTGGCTGTTTCTTGTTTAATCCAAAACTGACAGAAGAGTGAAAAAAATCCCATAACACTCATTCCTCAACTGTTGAGCTTCCTGACAGAATTGCTAAAAGCCAATGAGTTCAGTCCTTCCATTTTTTCAGAGGGTTTGGATTAGCAAATGACGGCACCCGCAGTAGGACAAAAGATCTGCTTAGTCTGAACACTGAGAACACAAAAGGCAAACAAGGGCATGGCTGCTTCCAATAAAATGAACAGAAGCCACTGAGCAAAACCACCCTCTTCAGTCCTGTAACCGCTTAGAGAGGACACTCATGTCAGATGCCAGAGATAAGTGCTCCAGTAGAAGACATACTGCTCCAAACCAGTGAGAAGAGAGGGGAGGTCACCCTGACTCTCTGGGAATGTTCTACACACCAAACTGATCACTTTTCTTTCCCACTTTCACTGTCTTGTGCTGTATATTCAACCTCACATGTTTTGCCTCAGACGGGTTGCCCCTGAGCTATGAACTGTGCTTCATAGCTGCATATAACTCCTGCAGGTAATTAGGCTGCTCTGTAATATGCCCTGCTTTTTACTTAACAGACGCAACACACTGAAACTTCATTTCTAGCAGTGTCACCTGACACCTAGAGGGTACACTTCAAAAATCATATCTCATCAGATACAGCGAATTAGCATTTAAAGTGATAGAATGCCTTTTCAAAGTGTTTGCTGAAGCCTAAATAGTTGTGTGGTTTTTTAGCCATCTTTTTAATAAAAAAACAATGTCACCTACCTAAGGGTGCCAGGTGCACTGAAATGCTGTGCAGTTTGGGCATAATCAAGCCTCCTGTTGCTACCCTACTGCTCCTTGCTGTCAGCAGCTGCTTGTTTTCTTTCTGTAATAGAGCCACACGTGCTGATGGCTCCAGGAGCAGAGAGCTCTTAGACAGAATAACATCTTACGACTGTAGCTCTCATCGCTGACATTCTATTTAAAAAATGCAAAAATGTTAAATCCCACTTCTGAGAGAAAGCTTGGACAGAACAGCACTTTGTGAAAATGAGGATGATCAGAAAACAATGGCACAGACTGACCATCCAAGACATCATTCAATCAATACCCAACCATTGACATGATTGAAAGTTTTCAGTTCTACAAAAAGCACAGGAAACAACAAACATTTCCTAATCCAGACCATGAATTGTTGTTGTTTCAGCTATCCCTCTGGTAAAAAGACATCTTTTTTCTCATTTAACATACTCAACATGGAAACCTTTATGGAATGTCAAAATATTATAAATCTGTATAAAAATCAATCTCACATTACTCATTTGAAGTTTCAGTTTTATCACCCTGTTTATGAATAACAGTTCACATTTTTAGAAATCTCCCATTCATAGTTTTCAAAATTACTAGCTTCAGAACATTTCAGTTTCTCTAGAGAAACATGGACCAGGAATTTCCCTAAAGGTGAAACCACATTTCCTCCTTTCTACAACCTCTTTTGGAGTTTCCAACATTCCCCCTGCTCATGATCAGGAACTGAAGGATTAGCAAAATTGTTCACTGCTGAATAGCAAAATTTTATCTTAAGGACAGAGCATCACTTAAATTCTTAATAAAACAGATTTCAAAGCAGGAATTCATTTTATACATTAGTAGAGAATACAAAACCACAGCCCCTCACATAGTAGAAATCTAACAGAACTACTGATTGGTTTTGGTTTGGTTTTTTTTTTTTGCTAGACTTCAGGCTTTTACCAGATAACTGTTCCTTAAATTCAAAATAAAGACAAGTGCATAATTCTCGTGAAATTTCTACAGGGATAATTCACTGGAAATTTTTAATATTTGGTAAAGCTATGGACCCTATAACATAGTCATAACTAATCGAACAAAGTATCTTAGAAAGATAAGCTTTTCTTCCTGGTGGAATTTTGAAACAAGCTATATATTCTAAGTATGCACCTGACCATCTACTGGGTTATACATGACTTTCAGCCTCAGTTAGGGGGTGCAAACAGAAACAACAACAACAAAAAAAACCAACACCAGAAAGAGCATGACACAGCTACAATGCCATCAGGCGGTGACAGAGTATATGAGATGTTGACCATGTCAGTGAGTATATCTGCATAAGCTAATAATACACCCAGAACAGGTAATTGGATCTTTGTCGTACACAATTTTGGAAAATTAGATTCTCTTTTGGATGCCAGGGATGGGGTGGGAGGGAAGGGGCAGAAAAGTATTTTTTCTACTTTCACTACCTGACCGTTTCATTCAACATTTTCATGAGTTACTTCTTTCTTGGAAAGAGTTAATAGTAATAGTCAAAGGCAGGAAATACACTTTTCTCAAATTCATCAGTCAGGAGTACAAAAAGAAGCCCTGGCATGCCAGACGTGAATGAATAAGAGCTTAATTATTTTAACTACAGAAAGACAAGGTCTCATTACCAGTCTAAAAGGTACTTTTACATTCTGCACTCATGCTCCTGAATGGATCTATTGCTAATCAACCAGGTACTGACACAGAGGTTAAAGGACGGTAAAATAAGATGATACAAATTTCTGATCACGCTTTGTGATAAAGGTACCAGTCTTATTTACTGAGAAGATAAGAAGGGAGTTAAGTTACTTAGATGAAGAAAAAAATTACTGGAGAATTTTGGTAACATTAACAACCTAAAAGCTGTGCAGTCAGGAAGCAGTGCCATTCAGATAACGATAATGGCACAGAAAGAGATTAAATACTCTGTGCCACAGCCAAAATGCTGAGAAACAAGATAATCCAGGGGACCCAAGGTAGGGTATTTTGCAGAAAGACAGATAACATGAGATTCTTATTTATACTTGTTTCTCTATTCCCACCACACAGATAAGTAGGAGAAGCATGGTGGCCTCTTGACCATCCAAGGCTGATGTTGAAGGCTCGACCACCACCTTTATGTCCCTCTTGGCTCTTCGATGTCTGTGAGACTTCTGTTGTTGGTTTTTCTACTCATCTGTACCAGCCAAATTAATTTCTTGTTCTGATTTGATTTTCATTAGCCTTGACAACAAAAGTCCTTCTTGTTGGTATCTCAAAGACAGGCAATGTTTGTCACTCCCTATATGTCACTTTCTGGAATTTTTTCTTTCTTTCGACTTCTAAAATACATGGTGCCTCATGTTTATCACACTTAAAGGTTGAATATCTTCCTGTAGTATTAACATTAGGTCAGCAAGACAAGAATTAATTGTGTTAAAAGTAATATGCATTTCATTGCTGGAAACAGAAGAAACTGAAATAACAAATAAATCTGACAACGGGTGACAGTGTAGAGTATTTCTGTGTTTAAACAGATGGCTTCTGGAGTACACTGTTGACTCTCCTCAAACAAGTACTAGGAAATTTATCAGGCAAGAAAATTAGGGAGATTTCAATAAGAACAGCAAATGGCATGTCATGCTTCTTGAGTGAAAAGAAGCAATTTTTTTAATGCATGGAGGATGCGGGATATAGTAGGATTTACTTATACACTGAATAATGTAGCTGTCTTGTCTGGTTTTATGTAGTTTGTACATCTGTTTTCTGGTAGACATCTGGACTCACATCTTGAAGCAGACAGCTAACTGACAAAAGAGATGTGCTATTATTGCTTGATTGTAGACATTCTCACAAAAATTACACCAAGCTGGAAGAAGTACATGTTTTTACAGACTAAAAATGTTACCTAGGACCACTTTCTTCCACAATTATAGTTTATCATTGCTTTCTTACAGCACTTTGGTAAGAAGGATGCCAATAAATGAAAGCAAAGAAGACTAAGAGACCAAGGAAACCTTCCTTGCTTGTCCCCTTCAGTCTTTTAGATTCAGTAGTTCATCTCTGTTTTCTGAACTGTATGGCAGAGTAAAGAAGCAAAGAAATTAACTCATCAGAAATACCTCCTAGAAATTAAACATCACCCCCACACACACTTGCAACCCCAAAAGAAGATGCTGTGTACATTACGGTCTTGCAAGTACCAGTCTTTAACACATCATCTAGATGGCAACTACTGCCCAAGAACTGCAGTTCTGCCTGCCTTCCAAACGTGAATCTGGAATTGCAGTGCTGACGACCCTCACCAAGCAACATAAAGACTATGGTGTTATTAAGGTGCAAAAGGACACTTCCTGATAGGCACGCAGCTAGGTCTTCTGCTGCTGCAGCAGGTGCTGAGAAAAGCTTGACAGAAGCAGTAACTAGTGGTCAAAGTGCAGAGCATGGAACTGCAACACAGGGAGACCTCTCCAAAGCACTTATCCCACAGCCTCCCATCAGGCAACAGCTAGCAAGCTAGAATAATTGAAAAGAGAACTCAAAACCCAGATAAGGTTACTAAACTATTCTGAATCTGGCTTAAAAAAAACCCTAAACACCTTACACACACAAACGCACACAAACGAAGAATTTCCAATTAATTGTTTTAGTAGGGGGTACGGAAATGGCTAGGCTTGAAAGAAAAGCCACATGTCCTCATACCATCAGAACAGAGGCACTGGACAGCCTGTCTGGCCTATTCCAATTCTTGCTGTAAAATCTGCTCTATACCTACAGCAGAACAGGACCCTATCTTCTTTGGCCCCATTTATTTTAGCCTTTCTGTATAAATTAGGAAATACAAAGATTTGATTTGACACAAAATTATTTCATTTCTTTTTTGTGCCTGAAAAATTCAGAAGAAGGTAAAATTTCATCTGAACAAGAAAATCTCCCAAACCAAACAACAGTAATGCAAGACTGGACAAACCACTGATCTTGGCATTCAAATTCAGAAGTCTTCACCCAGTCCTGAGTAGCTCTTTGGATCAATAGCTCCTTAAGCAGGTCTCTGGACAGATAACAAAATCTAGAGCCAAATACTTTGCTGTTAAGAAAACTAGCATAGCTTAATTGAAGTCACTGACATACATTAGTTCACACCACCAGAGAATCTGGCCTCTTAACACTATTGTTCTGCATCACCTTCATGTTTTAAATCCTCTACCAATTTTAATTAATTTGTCCCCTCTAGGCTCACTGGCTCAAAGCTATTTAAATAAAGAGCAGGAATACGGACTCAAAGAGGAGGCAGATTTTTCACTCCAAGCTCAGCCAGCTTTAACAATTCTAGCTAGGGGAGTTCCAGGGCACTGAGTATTCTCAATACTGTTATGTGTTTGGGTTTACTATCAGGATTCTGTAGTGGATTATGTTTCACATGGGTATTCTGATGCCTTATCTCAAGCCTTGGTTTGACTGAATTTTCAGTCTCTTCTCAGCAAACATGGAAGAACTGAAAGAAAAAAAAAGCTTAAAGCATAAGTGCCAATCCGATAGAAATTTAGAAATTCTCTGTGCAGAGCTCTGTGTGAAATTACATGAAGAAAGAAAGGATGGTACCACTCTCCTCTGCAGAATAGCAGTACTCATTCTTTATAGTGTATTATACAATCCATATTGCATTGATAGTCTTCACTTCAGTGCTGACCTAGGCTCAGGTAATGTCTAACTCTTGTCCTATCCAGGCACAAAACCTTCATAACCGAACAGAGAGGGCATTTTCTGTTGGGTTAATCTGAATGGTCTGGGGATATAAATGAAAACCAGAGCACTGCTTTCATTCCAGGGAGTAGCTTAGAGAGGTTTTTTCAGTGCAAGTACTTATCATGTGCCTTCCCTATAATTTGTCACCTGTTCAGAGGCCAAACAAATTATCCTGTAATCCAATGGGAAAGGATCAAAGCTGATTCTTCCTGCCTTATTGCATTTGCTTCCAGAAATCAGAGAGTATCTATCTGTGCTAAGAGTACAGAGCAAATGATCACACAGTAACTCCAATATAGCTTTAAAGCAGAGATAATCACAGCACAGCTAATTTAACCTGGATGCTGATTTCTTTTTCAAGGAGATCATTTTGAGCAGTGAGTAGCAGGGAGTCCTGATTCCCACATAAGATTGCCGGAGCAGCAGGAGAGTGCTCTGGCACAATGCTGAAAACTTTTCTATATTCATTGTTCTGCTGTTCTAACTTTTAAACTGGGCAGACTGTGTAAGAAAAGCTCCCTAACTAATATGGGGTGCAAACCCTTCTCTGTAGTGTGAAAAAATTTTGGGGTTTTTGTTTGTTTGTTTGTTTGGGGTTTTTTTGTGTTTTGTTTTGGGTTTTTTTATGAAATTAACTTCTGATGCATTGCTAATTAACAGGGCAAGTCTTGTGCAGGATCTGCCCATAAACATTTTTATTACAAGGATGAATACAGAACAGTTGCTGACACAGATTCTCTGGTGTAGGTCAACTAAATTCTTAAAATATAGACATATTGAACTATATTTCCTAAGTTTTTGAATGCTACTTGCAAATTGTATTGTTCCATAGGCAGGAAGTAGAGTCACATTTTTAACTTCATGTCATTTTCTAACTCCTTTGTTATCTATCTAGAAGTTTAGGCAGAGAAATGGAAAACAACAAGAACAGTGGAAGTACTGTAATGGTCCTGCCTCATGGCTGGGATGCTGTTATGATAAATCTTCACCAAACAAGATGAACTAACTCTAAGCAGCTTAGTTCTCTATCTGTCTAGTTGTTAAATTTCTCCCCATTCATAGATCAGAACTTGTGCAAATTCTGGAGCATAAAAGATTTAACATATAAGGCAAGAGAACCAAAATAATTCTACAGCCATTTTCATATGTTTCACTTAGGGATAAAACAAGCTTTCTCTATGCTTCTTTCCAGTTCCAAAACATACATTTTCTTTTTAATCCAATCAGTCTTCAGCTGTGGTAGAAAACAAGAAAATGAGCCCTCAGGACATTGCAAGCACTGTAAAGGTGTGATACAATTTTTAATTGCAGGCAGCTTTTCCTTGGAACTTTTTCTCCCATTTGGCAAAAGCAGCGGAGAAAGAGTCAGGCTAGTGGATCTCTTCAGTTATAAAGCACTCTCTTCTTTACAGGTAGCACAAGCACTCTCTTCTTTACAGGTAGCACAGACTGCACAATCAGGCTTTGCCTGAGGTACGAGGGAGAAGTGGCAGTCTAACATTTTTAAACTGGGGATTCATACTAGTGTGAACAAGAACAACAGGAGTGCACTACTGAAAAATGTCAGCGTAAGCTTTCAGCCTTCTCACCTTTTAATTTGCTAAGAAGGTAATTAGCAAAGATAATTATGAGACAATGGCAATTTATTTTATGGATAATTGCATGCATTTCTAGTATGAGTAGATTTGGAATGATTCACATACGTATTAAAGCTGCTCAACTGATAAGCTTATTTCTTGATTGTTCAAGGTTTCGTTTCCCACTGAGTTGTCTCAGCTTTGCCAAATGATGTGCAGTGGAAATTTGTACCCGTACTTCGGGCACCATGGCATTGCAGTTACAAAATTCAGAGGAAGTTATCTAAACCCACATATCACATTCTACTGCATGACACGTTTCTGTAAGCAGTAACACAGTTCAGCACATAGCACATTAACTCAGTCATCTATACAATGGTGCTTTCCCGATCACTTAAGAGGAAAATGTAACATGAAACAAGATACCTCCTTCAGAGTTTGTACCATTTAGAAAATTTTTAACCTTGTTGCATGACCAAACCAGTACTGATAACACACTGGTGTTCTAGCTTTTGCTAAGCAGTGTTTACAAAGCATGAAGGCCTGCTCTGCTTTTCACTCTGCCCCCCAGTGAATAGACTGGAGGGTGCACAGTAAAATGGAAGGGACAAAACAGGGCAGATAACGTGAACTAAATGAAGAGATATTCCATAATATACTGTCATGCTCAGGAACAGAATGGTAAAGAAGGGATTTTAGAGGGGTTAGCCATCTTTTGCTCAAGAACTGGCGGGGCATTGGTCTACACATGGGAAGTGGTGAATGATTGCCTTTTCACTTATTTTGTTTTATTCTTTCTTCTTATTCTCTCTTCTTCCATTTATCCATCACTTATTAAACAATTTTTTTTGGTTTGCTTTTGTTGTTGTTTTTTTTTTATCTTGACTCACAAGTTTTCTGGTGGTGCTTGGCTGCCCACCCAGGGGGTGACATTAAGCATTTGGAAAAAAAAAAAAAAAAGGAAGAATCACCCAAAGGACTGAAACGGGTAGATTTTATACAAACTGCTGGTGTCTAAATATAAAGACAGACCATAGCAATATTCAGAGCCGTAAGTAAAGAAAATACACAAGGAGAGAATGCAAAGAAAATTGGAATGACAAATGTGCCAAGGTAGGTTGGTTACTGATGTATTTGGGAGGTAGCTTCTCAGTGTGGTGCTATGATAATAAATAAATAATACTATATTAAATTTATGCAGTGCCCTTCAGTGACAGATCAAGGTGCTTTTTCCAGGTGAAACACAAGACAGCAGCAGCAAAACACTGCTGGCACATCAATGCATTTTCAACACTGATGTAAAAACGCCCCGATAGAACTGATTTAAGTTCAAAAACATTAAAAAAAATAGGCAAGCCATTATCATGGGAAATAAACAGAACCTGCTCTTGACAACTTCAAATTAGAATTAAAAAACATACAAGGGTAAAAAAGGCTTGTAGGAGTAACAGCAAAGATCAGAGGTGATCAAAGCAAGGACCAAATGGATGTTTATGCAGCTATGCATGTAATACTGTTATGAACTAATTTAATATAACAGCCTTTATGCTCCAGGTATTTCTTAAGGAATAGATGCAGTAGCCTTAATCCATATTAAATACCATCACAGGGGCTCAGAGTCAGACAACAGTGTAGCAGAGAGCACAAAAGACGCTGAAACCTTGCAACATAAGTACATTCTCATTAGCATTTAACTGTTATAAAACATGCCTTGGAATAGGAGTTCAGTGTCCATATTCAACCCAAGTGGTTTGCTGATACTAATACATAGTCTTAGACTCTAGAATTCTTGATTCCACTTGAAAAAGAATTATAATAAAAGAATGACTTAAGCCGCACACTTGTAATTAGTCTCTCTCTGTCTGGAGACACAAATGACACCAAAGCCCTTCATTTGCCAAACTACCTCCAATTACACACATTACACTTGTACAACTTTCAATTATGTAAAAATGTTTTCACCCATACTGTCCATCTATTAATACAGTTATTCCAGTAGAGTTTTGTAATATAAGGTAGATACAACCAGGATATATCAAAATCTTCAGAAAATATAAACCAATTAATAGATGAAAAGAAATCAGGTTCATTCTTTGAAGGGACACCTGCTTACAACTTGTGAGTTTTTTTAAGACCATGAGCTATGTGCCATGAGCTGTCAGCAGGCAATAGCCTGACTGTGTAGGAAGGGAAGATGACTCCTGGAGTGTGTCAGGGCTCTGGCACTCTGGGCAGTACGGATGAGTCTTTCATTTGGTCTCTTTAATACACATCTATTTTATCTCATCACCTTTGACTAGTGCTGCAGTCTCTTACTAGAGAACTCTGATAAATCCAAATGAGATGAAAAAGCGAATGACAAAGGTCACAAGAACAAAAAATGAATTTCAATAAATCAAGCAATGTGAAAAAGATATTAGTTAAGAACTCTTAAGTTCTTCTGATACCACTAATTTTCCAACAAGTCAAGGCAGGAATGGAATTCAGGAAAAGTGAAATCCCTTAAGCAGTTTTCCTTTTTTCCTATTTGTTCTTGTTTTCAAAACTGGTTATTTTAAACAAAGTAACTAAGGAGACTGATACTAAGGGTACATATAGCCTTTTATTACGCTACCTTTTTTTTTTTTTACCCTAGATTTATTAAGTATCAACCAAACAACTGGAACAAATAATTTTCAAATCGTTCATTACTTACAAACTATTCCCTTAGACTAGCTGGTAAAGTTTCATCACGTCGTCTGATAGATCACCCAGCATCATACAACATAGTGTCTGCCTTTGTACAGGATAACTGAGACATTTCAAGTGGGAGGATGGCAAATGGCTAAGAGGGTTTTTTTTTGTAGAAATACCATTCACTGCTAAGATTACGAAGCTTTGGGGATTTAGAAAAATTGATGAATAATGCATATCACAGATATCAAACAGCAGGACTGTACGGATCACAGCAGACCAAACTTAGCAGCTTACTTTCCACAAGTTAACCATTATTGCTTCCTCCCCACGTTGTTCTGCCATGCAGTAAAGATAAAATTAAACCCTTGGCAGAGTAGTTTACACAAAACCACTTTAGATTCCTCAGAAAGATGATTTTCTTTTTTTCATTTTTTTTTTTTTTTTAACACAAAATGTCACACTTGGCTTACAATTTTACAGCATTACAATAAAGAATAGTCTCTCTTCGTTGAGCTAGAGAACCCCCAAAAGAAAAGTTATTTTTCATTCTTTTTTTCCCAAGTTTCAAACCATTGAAATTCAGACATTCTGAGGGCAATTGACCACACAGATTCTAATACTAATCATCCAAACTGTCTTTGGTCAGGATTTCCTTTTATGCTGTTCTCCAAGCATATCCACTCCAGCATAGTACATTCAGAAATTCTCCACCACTTTACTTTTGACTAGCCCATTTCTGAAGAGCTTAGACCCATTAATAGAAGAGCAGTATCTGCTAATCCTTAACCATTGCCAAGATGACAGAGATACTCTGTGAAACAGAATCACACTGGCAGTCTTTTATCAGATGCTTCAAGTTTGCCTCATTTCCTTTGAATATCAAAAGCATCAAAGTTACCATTCTGCAAGTCCTATTACATTATCACATGAATATTACCACCCAACAGTTGCATACAAGGCTGAGCTACATTTTTTCCTCTGTATTTGATGTGAGCTACTGCTTCCTCTGTATGTGACTTGTGAAAATTCACGTGAAATTTGAACATTCAAAACCACGTAATACAATGGAAGTATAAGTAAAATCAAAACATAAAATCAAAACATAAAATCCAAACATTTCACATTCTGGTTTGGATTTATTCCACCCATGTGAGAAAATAAAAAGGACAATCACTTCCAGCTCCTCCCACAGTCAGTGGAGGGAGAGAAGTCAGAGGGCAACTCAATCCATCAAAGGCCAGACTTGGTTTCCGTTTCCATGTGCAAATGTCACACTACTAACAATACTGCAGTGTATTTTTACATAATAATTACCTTCTTTTTGCATCAAAATTTCATTGAAAAAATCATATGCTCCATGAAGTTAATGACAAAAGACTGACAAAATATTGCAGAAAATCTCAACTTTGCAGACCTGACCTTTTATCAGGTTAACCCTGTGCATGGTGTCTAACGTCCTTCGGGAAATGAATTGTTGAGATTTGACACATAATCACGCCATACACTTTGGCCAGGTGACATCACGTAAGTCAACGGTAAAAAGGGAATTGGGAGGGATCCACTCAAGCTGAGAATGTTTATTACACCCTGCAGGCTCTGCTGGGAAGTCAGAATAGTCCTACCTCCTCACAGAAGATACAGCCCACTGAGTTTCACATTAACGCGTTAATACTACTTTCATGCATTTCCTTTAGAAACCTTATCTAAAGTCGATTGTGGATGCCCGGCCGGCTTTTGCCGAAGGCACTAGGTGGCACTGCGTTCTGCCTTTTGCGGCACTGCTCACCCTCAGTTCGCTAGTACCTGCCCAGGTTTCACCAATTTATATTCTTTTGCCAATCATTGCTCGCATGTTAGCAAAAAAGATTCTTCAGCACACAGCATTATGGTTTGCCATCCATCTCTAAACTTTTTCTATCCATCAAAATGGCCAGTGTTATTGAACTCAACATCATACTTATTTTCAAAATTATGTTTGCCTGACTCAAAACATGGCTTTCCTCTACTTCCATTTGGAATGGAAAAGCTCATCTTTTCTATTTAGAATGGAAAAGAAAAAAATTACAGTGATGATTGCTCCACATCACAACAAAGCAAGCACAAATACTCCAGCCCTATATAAAGACTCATTGGTAGTCTTCTAAGGCTGCACCAGAAATGTTACTAGAACACAGGACTGAATGTTAGAACTGTAAATCTGCGCTTCTAGTTATTTGCTTTCACCCTTACCATGCAGTTTCTGCCTAAAAACTTACACAATCCTTCCTGCTGTTTGTTGATATTGTAATGGTTGGATCAACAGGCCATAAACAAAAAGGTGATGAACACGTAGTGTGTATTTATACACAAAACCACAGAGAATAAAGGAGGTTTCTCTCAGAGGAGCTTTTTATCTATTAAAATGTCTACTCCCCAATGAAAGAAGCAGATTACAAAGAAAAGCAAGTGTCCTGATTTCCAGCCTACTACCTTAGCAATTCTCACCAAACACACAACACACAGATACACACACTTTCAATGTGTTCCACATACAGCACATCTGCCCAACATACTTGTTACCGCATAATTTCCAGGGCCACAAAGATCAGGCAGAAGTAAAAAACAACTCTGAAACAGCTACTGCTCAAAATAAAACCTTGTGTGAAAGTTGTGCAATGTACCCGTCAGAGGAGTGCAAAACAAACGCTGTTCCTACCTGTGAATCTGTGAGCTGCTGGTTGATCATAAGAAAGTCATTGGTCCTTTCTCTCAGGTTAGGCCCCTACTCTCTGGTCCAGTCAAATTACAGCTGGAATTATATTTCCTGAAGTGTACCTACAGAACAATAGAAAAAAATGGTTGCAATAACAGTAAAGACTCCTTAGGTACTATCTAAACTAGTTTAATATGCATAAAATAACTGCATACTGATTCCAAATCTAGAAAAGATCCCCCCTTGTTTATCAGTCCCTACTTTACTTCTTTCAGCATTTCCTGCAGGTTTAGTGCTTATCTTTTTTACATATCAATCACGGTTTCAGCAGTTTCAGGTTAGTTGTTTTTAACATTAAAAAGCTTCTGAAGCAAATATACACTGAAATCTGGGCATGACGGCCAAAGGAAATTAACCCAAGGAAACATAAAACAAAATTATATAGTTTACTCATTTTAAGTCAGTCATGAAAGTTCATTCAGGGTGTAAAAATATCAGGAAACTTTCAGAACTGAAACTGCTTCCTCAGAGCAACGTGCTTTCTGCTGCCATTGTACTGTTCGTTAATTCCTGAAAGATGGAAAAACACTAACGCAGTGTGATGGCAAATGCATCTTTGTTTTATGGAAACATGACTAGATTACAGAATGCATGACTATTTCATAGTCATATAGTGACTATCGTGTATAAAATGAGTGCTTCTGAAGTGCAAGCTTTGAAATTTCATTTTTGAAGGAGTTAGAGTTCAAAAGAGGAACCACACTTCACAATTCAAGGAAAATATTGACGTTCCTTTTTTCTACTTTTTGACATTATGGAAAAATTAAAAGCTATATTACCAATAAATCCTTATCACATTTTAATACCCTACCTATATGTAGGGACAGATTTTCTCTCTTGAAGCAAATGTTTGTTGGGTCTGCTATAGGAATTCCACACTATTTAGCAGATGCAATAGCAATGAGTGGGAACATCTACAGTGCTGAAATTTTAAAAATATTGAACCGCTCAGTGACTTTCTACACATGAATCAGAGAACTACAGGAATCTTTTCATGAAAGTCATGGCACCCAGCATCCCTCATTAGCAGATTTACCAATTTTCCATTTCTCAATAGGAATATTTTGTGGCACTTCTCTCACTCTTATAAATTATTCCTAATTAATTAAAATTAAATTCCTAAGATGTGTGAGTTCATTAACTCCTTTAATGAGGAAGAATATTTTGAATCTTATTATTAGACTGTCATCAGTATCTGTTAGACAGTTAAATTAATAAAGTGATTATATTCAAATAACTCAGGCATTTACATTTTATTTTTAACACTACATGTCTCTCCTGCTAGCTCTGGGACTGGGGAAATTCTTCTGGTTATGCAGGAGGACAGATTGCATGCCTGGGCCTTTAAATGTACTTAGGAGTCAGAATATCTGTGGTCTAGGAGAGGTCTACTTCAGGCCTACTGAAGCCTCAAGGAATGATTCAAGCAAGCAAGCACAGTACAGCCATGCCTTAAAAATAAAGATATTGTGGTCCCTTTATTGTTAGAAAGCAAAAAGCCTGAAAGAAAAATAGAGAGAATGGACTTTTTGTATCCTTGAAAGCATCAAGATAAAGCGAGAGACAGCAATAATTTGCTCCCGTACTACAAACTCTGTATACTACCGACAGGCTGTGAATAATATCCATTGGCTAAAAGCAATATACAAGGTGGAACTAGAGCTCCAGATGTCTCCTACTCTTGTGAAAAGCCATGGGTGTTTTGTAATGACCTTGTCACACGTCTTTCTCAAAAGTGATCCTCCAGCTATACACTAGTCCTTTAATGCCTTTCTAGGACATTGAATCAGTAAAGGCATACGGAAGAGACACACAACCTCAGTTCCAGATGAGAAAAGCTACTGCTTTGAAAATTCTAAGTCAACCAGGTGAAAAAAACCCTGGTACCAGTTAAAACATGAATTTATAGATCATCTTAACTCACAAAATCTAGATTTGATTTTTAATAATGGGTGGCTGCTTTGCACATATCTCTGCAAATTGAAATGTCAGAACCAACATTTTTGCTGCCAAATGTTATTCGATAGACAATAGAAGCATCTCCTTTCCCCCCACCACTTGAGCACTGAGGGAAAAAAATAATAACTTTTCTTCCTTTCCCCATATTTCCCAAGTCATAAACTTCACAACAATCAATAATAATGAAAAATGAAAAAGACGTATCCAGTCCGGCTCCTGCATGCACTGAATGATATTTTAAATTTTGTAATCTTTAAAGCCAAACAAGAAAAACTGCTGCTTCTTAAGAGCCTGTTAGATTTACCATAGCCACTTGGAAAGAAACTACACGAGTGAGATTTGTTGCTCAACAGACAAGTACAAAGGAGGAAAGTGGAAGATTTTTTTCAATTTAATTAAGAAATTGTTCTGTGTCTCAGGCACTGGTGCCTTCTAGACAAGTGCAGCCGATGAGGAATTTTAAGCACTGCTTCTTCAACTAAGCCTGTTTCAGTTACAGAACTCAGACACGTACAAAGAGAAATTTAGCTGAAAAAATAGTATTAACACCTGTACAACTGTTTAAGTATTTATGCCACAGCTTAGTTTTTTCTTTGAGGCTTCAGTAAGCTGTACATTTAAATACCACAGCAGTTACATTAAGATTCATACCAGAGATAATGATCAAAATTAAGTTACGTGCATCAGAGCTGTCAACATTCGGAAGTAGTATCTGATACTTTGGCTTGAAACAATGCTGTCAATCATTATGAGGATCAATAAGCTTCATAAAAACTCTCTTTTGGTGGAGTGGTGGAGGAATGCCCACAGAGAGCAACCCCAGCGGTACCTCTGCCCTATATCCAGCTCTCAAATGAACATCTATCCTACTTTCTATCCTTCTGTTCATTTAATCATAGCAAAAAAAGTCACAACTGATGTGTGCAGCAGGCTCACAGCCTGCAAAGCCTGCTACTAGTGGAGCTGTGAGAGAGGAGGGGCCATGCAAGAATTGTGTTACCAATTCATCCACAGCATAGGCTATAAATCTAAAAAATCCAGTGGGTCTCCCTCTAGTAAACACATCTCAAAACACTTCTGGATTCAGCTAGATGGTAAGTAAACAAAGATGAAGTCCACACACAACTGCAGCTCCTCAGGTATTCTAAATGTGGTCCAGATGCAAAGCGTGGCTCCAGAACTGGGAATCAAAACCCGCAGGTTGGTTCTTGAGGAAAAAATGCCAGTTGCTCATTTTGGAAGACTGATTAACATAACATTAACCCCAAGATAAATGCACTTTAGACATTGTCTTGTTCTTCACAGTATAGTCATACAGTTGACCAGTAATCCAGTTCAAATATCTACCAAACATCCATCTACTCACTGTTCTAAAATACAATATATTCTTCTCCTTGCTTTAACGCAAACCTCATTGGTTTAATGACAGATCCACTTATACACAATAAAAAAAGAAACTTGTGCGTTGGCCTATTTATTTCTCTTCTCCCCAGGAGATGCTATTTATATCATTCATCCAATTACTTGTTGGAAACAGAACTAACATACTATTTGTTGGGGTTTAGCCCCAGCATGGAGCTGAGCACCACTCACCAACCCCTGCCAGTGGCAAGGAGAATAAGGAGAAAAAGGCAAAACCCCATGGGCTGAGATAAGGAGAATTTACTAGAACAATGCAAGAGGAGAAGAGAACAGCAGTAGTAACAATAACAGTAATGAAACAATATATAAAGTGAGTGATATAAAACCCACTGGACCACTTAAACCTGCACCAACTGGACGGCCCAGTGCCAGGGACTGCTCCCTGCCCTGCTGGCCCACCGACCCCCTTATAACAGTGGACATGATGTAAGCATGATATGGAATATCCCACTGGCTGGTTCAGTTGTCTATCCTGGCTGTGCCCCCCCCCCAGCAGAACCCAGACCCCTACTGTATGTACAGCATTACATCTTTGTTTTTCTGTGGCAAAAACACCCATAGTGCATAGGCTCCAGTTCTCAAATACAGAAATGAAATCTGGTAACTGATCAAATTTAGTGAAACAAAATGTGTTTTTCCATGAAAGCATTGCAGCGATACCTGAACAGAGCTGGTATCTTCCATACTGGCCTTTTCCCTATTAGCATTTCATAGCAAACCAGGGATTTACCAACGGCCTTAATTCCAAGTGAGAAGATTTGGTTTCTGTACACGGAGTGAACTAACTTTTTATTGAAAAACTGTTAAGTCTAATGATATATTCATCTTTAATTACTCAATGATGAATATTAAGGATAGGCTGAAATTCTCCAACCTAACAAAAATTACAGCATAAGAAATCTGTTCTGATTTAAACCAACATTCTATTTCACAAGACTTTTAATGGGCAGCTTTAATTTATTGTTTAAAGTAACTACAGTTATTCAGTTTACAATGCTATTCCTTGTTCACTTGTGTTATACTATATGTTCTTATCTTCCTGTGTGCATCAGCTGGCTTTATATTCTAAGACATTCTGAAAGTTCTAACACGTCCTACACAGAGTTAGTTACTTAGTTACATGCCTGCAACCAATTGTTTTACAAGCTTTCCAGCTTCAGGTGCCCTTTCAGTAGCATACTCAAAAATATAATAAAAAGTCCAAGATACCTAGAAAGAAATCTCTCATTTTTTTAGGGCACTTGTTGCCCTAGTATTTGAGTAACTCATAGTTACCACTGCATCTGTGACAGAAGAGTGATAAGGCAATGCTACTGGTTTTCTTTCACAAATTGAGTGCTGGGACACGGAAAGACTGACCACAACATTTTTAAAAAGCACTTCAGAGCACACGTTTCAGTAAATGATACTAAATTATTCTTCAAAACAGTCTTATTTTTTCAAGGTCACATACAAATATTATAACAGAACAAGGAAATGTGTCTTCAGAAGCCTCGAGCTAGTGCCTTGATTTCTGGGCTGAGCTTTTTTCCATAATAAATGTCAAGACAATTTAAGCATGTGCTCTCCTGAATAGGGAATGAACTTACTGAATCAAAATCTAATCCAGAGTCCTGGAAAACAGGGCCAACTATTTAATTTTTATTATTTTGTAGTACAAAGCTGCAAGAATGGTGATATATCACACTGAGTTCCGAGGCAAACAGAAAGTTGACAATGCACAAATGAGTAGTCAATTATC
Source organism: Ceryle rudis (assembly GCA_033439905.1). Lineage (NCBI taxonomy): Eukaryota > Metazoa > Chordata > Aves > Coraciiformes > Cerylidae > Ceryle > Ceryle rudis. The sequence continues at coordinate 106,441 of JAAGNO010004118.1, read as the reverse complement.
TTTCCTCATCACCATCCCCCAGCATTACTGTACTCACACTGGATCACATCGTGTCTTACTAAAAAGTGCCTAAAGACGAAGTCATGAGATCAATGTAAAGAACATAAATCACAACATGATTAAGCAGGACATCAGGGACACACTTAAAAGCATGCGCTACATGAGTGTTTCCATGAGAGATGGAGCTTTCAGAAGCAAAACTCGGACACTCACTTTAGCAAAGCTGGCATTGCCCTGAGGTAATTAAAAAAAATTAATTTTTACATACTGGACTTTCACCACTATGGAAATATACCTACTGAAGTAAGCTTCTTTCAATCATTTCATTGAGCATTTACTTTTTGAGTCCTGAACTCATCTCTGTCATTAGAGAAAACTTCAAGGATTTCTGAACATGTTTTATGTAGGAAATGATTCAAAAAAGTTACATGAATTGCAGAGGACAACAGTCATTTTGGTTTTGAATCTCACAGCATGCAAATACTACCATAATGCCGATTCTGTCGGTATAGAAGGCTGATACAACAATGAAAAATTAACCACTGATCAAACAAGGACTGATCCATACAGATGACATTTAAGCAATTGCCAAAGCTGTATGTCATCCCTAATTCCAATAACTCTTATGAGTTCTTGACAGCAAATTTAAAACACAAGCTTTCCGTTCTGCTGTGTTAGAAAGAAAGGACAATGCACAAAATCTGGATAAAAATGTCAGGTTTTGAACTTGTTCGATAGTGTTCTTCCTGAGAAGGGAATGTACACACATGCTCCTCTTCTGCAGGGCCTGCAGAATAGTACACTGCCCACTGGATCCAAATGCCAGACACAAAGGAGAAAGCCCTCGGTGAAAAAAAACTAGGACAGCTCTTGCATTTTTTACATTCAAACCCTATATTTTCATACATTTATGATTAAATTCCAGCTTATATAAACAGCAAATTACAATAAAGTGTATTACAATACACTGTAGCTTTATTTTCCCACCCCCTCTTGTCCCCCCACCTTGGGGCCTCCACTTTTTTCCCCAGCCTCCCACCCTATTTTTACCTCCCACCCCATTTTGGCCTCTCAAACTACAGAAGCAGCACACAGGAGTGCTCTGTATTTCTCATCGCTATGCTCTGTACTCGTATATCAGTGGACTATACTGCTTTGCATGGAGTTCTCTCTAGGGATGCAATTTTAATTTCTGAAATTCTTCCTGACAGAGAGAAGTTCAAGGTACAGAGTTACAAGCTGCAGACACAGAGGAGAGCAGAGGCAGGCAGTACTGAAATGAACAGTATCTGCATTCAGCTCTACTTCAGCTTCTTTAGGGAATTCTAGATTTTCTTTCCCAAGGTGATTGAAATGACTCATTTTAGAAAGCAGTGTTACAATCCACCCCCCCCCCCCATACACCCCCCCCAGTTTTTCTTGGAAAAATACAGTGGCAGTGGCCTACACGCTGACAGGAAACTACAGATTCACTTGCATTGGAAATTGCACAGCTAATGAAAACATCAGGTCACACTGTATGCTTTATGTTTGTTTCTCTTGTGAATCCATTTGACAAAAGAATTCTACTGAATTTTTCTGTCACTAGACTTCTGATACTTTCCTTATGCTAGGCAGCTTATCTTCTGTAGCAGTTATCAATACAGGAGAAAAATAGCATATCCTAGTTTTTACAATGATTTAAAATAAACGGAAAATTTGATCAACACATCAGCACAAATTAAGGCACAGTAAAAAATATCCCTAAGATTTAGGACAGATTCAAAACAATTATCTTTAAAATAGAGGGATTATAAATATGCGTTTCAGCAGGCAGGAGATTTAATACAGGAATATAAGGAAGATGCTGAACCCTCCTTTTTAGGTTCTCCAGAAATGCAAAGTGAAGAGCTACATGACTGTGAATAGAGCATAAAGATTACTTTGCTTAGAAGGAAACAATTATATATCAAAAATTCATATCTGCATTACGAGCCATTGACTGGGTAGCAGTCTTGTAGGTTCAGAAAGATGTTAATGGAACAGCTGCCAGATGATAGGATGGATGCAGAAATAGGTATTTTGCCATTTGTTATGTTCATGCCAGGGTGTGCATCTTTTTGCATCTGACCCAAACACCACCGAAGCACACAGTAATTTTCTCAGTGACTTATGCAGCACTAGTATAGGCTCTAGACAAATTTAAATCTGGACAGGTAACCTCTAGATAGATGCTGCTAAATCCTGTTAAAATAGATTTAATTAGCCTTAATAAGCTGAATTTGTCCTTAATGTCTTAGATACATTGTGCTGTTCCAGAGTTCACTGAGGTGGATTACTACTGTGGTACTGAATTAGCTTTCTCCTCTGCTTAATGCAATACCATAAACCTTTACTAAGATCATTGTCATGGCTGTACATCAAAGACATAATGGTTATATATTATTAGACAAAGTCTTCTTTAATGTTAGATTTGGCAAAAGTAGTTTCTAGTGCTTAAGTAAAGAGGTTTGGTCATATATTTCATTAATGAATTCTTGGCATCAAGGTTTGTTTAAAAATGTTTTTCACTTATTTGCAGTTTCTTTAAATTCATTTGATAAAGTGTTTATTATTCTGTACAAAAAGGGCAATTAAAAGAGCACTTTAGCTGTCTTGTGGGCTATTAAATATAGAGAAACAATGCTATACAGACACCTCTACTCAAATTGTAACCATCTTTGTACAACGTTTTAACCTAATAACATCTTCTCTCCAATTTCAATAATTTAACTCCATATTTTAACTTGTCGACATCTCCGCTCAGCGCTGCATTAGCTACTACTAGAGTACAACTGCTTCATCATCTTTGTTGTTATCATCTCTGATAGAGCAGGTAATGTCCTAGTCTAACAATAGGCAATATAATGTAAATAACAGGTAACAACACTGCCTTCTGGACAAGATATGCATCACCTATTAATGCTTTGCATACTTTTCTAAACAGACGGGTAATCTGACAAGCACAAGCAGCGTACAAAGAAAGAACTTATTTTCTTGCCTCCAGAAATCATCTACAGGGAATGATAACATGGGGGTATCGGCTGTACAAGGAAATGTAAGACACGACAAGTGAGAATACACAGCTGATTGCCTTCTGTGCATGAGCAAATGGATAAAACATGCAGGAGCACAGAAAAAAAACCCACTGCAAGAATGAAAACGAGGGCAGCATTGAGGACATTATTAGTATCCACATACTATTTTTTCAGTGACAAAAAAATCTCATTAAGTCTTCTGCAAACCATCTTCTAAGGCACATTTTGAGCGCCTTGGTTTGCAGCTGGAGTCTCCCCAGCCATCACTAAGCCTTGTAACTGTCACAACTCTCTCCATATGAAGTCCATCCCTACTCTGTTCCTTTCTTCTCCTCCACTTTTCCCAGTTTTTCAACTATGAAGAGATTATATGGTCCAAACAGTGAAGAGTCAGCTCCCAAATCAGTGACTAACAATCTTTCAAAAGATCTTTATACACAAATTTTGAACCTTCTTGAAACTCAATCTGTCTTATGTTTAAAAGCATACAGAAACAATTAATGTAAACCCCATTTTATATACATCTTACCCAGGACTAAAATAAAGACCAGAAAATTATATTTCTATATGTATTAGAAATGATCCTGTTGAAAATGACACCTCATATGGAATTCTAAAGTGCACAGAAACCAAATGAAAAGCTATGTTATATGAAGTGCATTCTACAGAACACTATAAATTGAACAGCCATATTGGCTTTTATCTCTATTTTATTATCCTTTATAATTTAATCATTTACAATAGAACATTACTATATATAAAATGTAGAATAAATATGTAATAGTTTATCCAGAATTAGATACTTTACAAAATATATAATAATGAAATGTTATAAATAATTAAATTATAAAGAATCCTATAATCATTCTTTTAAAGGCATGCAGAATGATTGTATCTAAATGCGGAAAGTTTCTGACATGATTTATTTTTACAAAATTTACTCTCCTACCTATGAAACTCCACTAGTGGTGAGAATAAATCGGTCCAGCAAAAGGGAAATAAATTAGGTCCCAGTAGAGATATTTCTGTTCAGACAGTCCTATTACACCATTCCTTGTTGTTTATTCAATATTGTATCTACTCTGGCAGTAATAACAATTATTATAATGATACATCATTCTTATTACATAGAGAGTCCAAAGAGAGATTTTGAAATTGAGAGAAAAGCAACTTAACAGAAAGAACTGGAAAAAAAACATTTACTGCATCAGTGAAAATTTCTGGTTTAAAGTCACTGAAAAATAACTTTAAGCAACTTTAAATTAATTGTTAAAGTCAAGACTCACACCAAAGCTGACTTTGGTCTTTTATTTGTTCACCTTTCTTCCACTGATATTAAAAGAAATACTCCTAATCAATACTTCTTACGGCTTCAGAAGGGATGCTCATGCTAACGTATGCTCTCTATACTAAATTTCTCAGTTAAAACCTCTGGTCAACTTCATACTTCCATATTTTACACACCATAACAGTTTTATCTTCCAGACTAAAAGGCTGCTTACGCTAATAAGTAGGTATTTAAATGGTATATTGTAAGAGATCCAAATGTCTACATACAAATCAAGACTTCTGTGAAAGCTACAAAAAAGTTCATGCTTTAAAAATATCTACCAACATTAGGAAATGCTTAGATAATAAGAGAGATTTACACAGCTAGATTAGGACTTTAAATGTTCCAAGGAGAGCATTTGCTTTCTATGTATTAAAATCCTATTATAAAGGAAATTAACAGAAAAGTACTAGAAATGCTAGATCTCAAATGCAAAGCGTTGCAAAGTATACAGATCAGCACGAAGTTAAGAGTAATTGCTGTGTAATCTGACAAAAGGACACAGTTATTTTTCTTCTGACACAGCATGCCGAAATAGCCCAGTGAAAGGCTGGCCCAGAGCCAGGGCAAGGAAAGAAGAGAAGTAAACCCCCTGGAAAGAGAGAAAGCAAGCCACCCCTTTTGAAAAGCACACAGCCATCTGAAGTTGCACTTGCTGGCTGAGTCACAATAAGTCAAATTTAGAGAGCTAGTCTTCATTACTGGAGCAAATCCTTGTAGCCATTTCACAACCACAGATAAACCAGTTTTTATTATCCCTTTATTTTCTCAGTAGTTCTCTAAGCGGGACCTCCTGCAATACATGCATTCCCCTGAATTCAGAGATCCCAGAAACCCTTAGGAACTGCCTGTCCCTGAGGGAATTAATGAGAAGTATATGGGGAATGGAATCTAACAATAGATGACAGTTTGAAAGCAAATGCTTTAGTTCCTCTTTTGATCTGATAGAGTGACTAAAGCTTCAACCATAAAAGAGTAAGCTGCATAAGGCAGTAGGAAAAAGGGGACATAAGGTGCAATGGTGTTTTCAGATTTTAAACAGTCAAAGCCAAAAGAATCTAAATACCCAGCTCTTTAAAAACCTAAACAAAAAGCTAAATATTATATGTATAATGAATGATACTACCAAGCAACCAAAAACCTGTCCTTCTATATGGGAACTGAACTTGGAAAATAGACACCAAAAAACTAAATAAAATATCATTATAAATCTACCAATCCTTCAATATAAGATAATGATAAGATGGGAAAAGGTTTGCTCTAAAGGCATGGGACAAGAAGCAAAAGAAGAAAAATCAGTACCCTAAGACATTTAGGATACAACTCTTCCAAGGTAAGCAGATCCAGGTTTGATCTCAGGGACAAATATTTTGGTATATATACATCATTCTTGCACTTGGGTTGATCAAGGCTACTATAAGAGGAACAGAGGTAAAACTGGGGAAGTCCTTTAGGAAGTTTTCCTTCTAAGGGTCTCAGGTAGTGTAGGAAAAAAAAAAAAAAAAAAAAAAGAAAACAACAACAAAAAAGCCCTGAACTTTCAGGACAACAAAAATAAAATAAAATAAAAATAAAAAACTATAGTCTGATGAGTATTGAGGGATCTTGGTGACATCAATAATGTCACAGAAGACGAACTGCAGATTCAAGGCTCCATTTCCTTATAGGGCTGGAGTATGGTCCTTCACCCCATCTCTCACTCAGTAACAGGCTTTGGAAGACATCTGTAGAGAACAGTTTTCATTTTTCAACAAAACTGTATGTAGTGTCTTGTGAAAATATCCATAATCCTCCTTTGTCAGGGAAAACCTACAGATTCTGTGAAGGTTAGAGCCTCATCTGACTCAGTCTCTGCCAAGGCTCTTCTAGCATTTTTTTTTCTGTAAAGATCAGAGAAAGGGAAAATCTATTGCAGAAGATCTCTTCTGAAAAATTCAGTAACATAGGGAGGGTTGTTCCATGAAGAGTCTCAGCCTCAGCAGTTTACCTGTTTCAGTTGTTCTGAGTTTTACTTTAGAATCCAACACAACAGTTTTCTATCAGTGTGTAGAGTACTTAACTTGGACTATGGTGTGGTTTTAGAGTAGTTTTAAGAGGGTAAAATGATGTTTGGCAAAGGCACTAATTATAACTAGATGGCTTTTTCAGGCAATCATTGCATGTATCTCTGTGCACAGAATGTTTAGCCTGAGTCCTCATTTCAGACAGGACCTCTTCTGTAAGGTCAACACGCAAATTTTCTGGCTTACAACTACAGGAACACAGAGTAAGCAATTACCTAACTGTGTAGTAAAAATCCAACTAGAATAAAGTCCCATAAAGCCAAGTTGAGAAAATACCTATCTAATTTTAACAAGATAGGGAAGCCTGTATGGAGTCACGGCTATTTAAACATCAACCAATGACTAAGTTGAAACGCTTGTCCTACATGTTTTGGGAGAGTGGAAGACAAAAATATTAGAGCACTGAAGCTCCAGTAGGTTCAAAGTTCTTAGATATTCCCCACATCAGAACTTTTATATTAAACTAATGAGTACGGCATTTCTTGCTTTGATTGCCTTAAATACAATGAAAAGAATAATTACCACTTGAAGACGTTCAGTAATTCTCATTTCAGTGTAATTAGATATAGTGATTAAATATCTTTTCTGTTGCATTGCAGTTCTTCCTTAGCACAAAAGAACAGTGATACAAGTTATTTACATAATAGGTTTTGGTTAAAGGAGGAGCACAGCTTAACACGAGAGTTGCCATTGCTTCTACTGGAGCTTCTACAATCTCCTGCATAGTACCCTGTAGTGCTGTGTGATGACTTTGTAAACAGTTTATGTCAACTGATTATCTGTAGAATTTATTCTATTAATCACAATCTTATCAAACAATTTATCCACAGGCACACTTCGCTGATCACAGGTTCCCTCAGGGAAAGATCTCCTTTACATCCCAGAGACCAAGAATCATGCTTCAGATATTAGCTACTTCTAGGCTGCCTGCCTCACCCATCAAGTTTCAAGCACAGACAGGACAGCCTCAGCTTCTGATCATTTCCTATGCTGAGAAATGGATCTCTGCATCTTAATACATCATAAACATTTGATGTATCATTAGCACTGTGAGTTAATAAGAATACTCCTAGGAACACCACTAAGAAAATTGTTATAAAGTTCTCATTTATCAACATTTATGAACATTTAGCTTCCAATTTTTTGGACCATTAATCCAAGTTTTCTTAATAAGCTATGCCAAAAAAGTTACCAGGAAAAAGTAATTTATAGAATGATTTTTGCTTACTAACTTTTTTAGAATAGAAACAATGTCAGCACATGAATTATATGCCAATAAAGCAATATAGTTGAATAACTTTCCAGTCACATACTGGAGGAAAACAATTTCAGTTTAAAGAAATATAGATGAGTTATTTACTCTTTGACTCTGACTGAATGTAGCTAAATGAAAATGATGCTCTTGATCAAGGTCTAAATTACATTTTGATCTATCTGTTCTGTATCTTCTATCCTAGGACAGCCCAATAACAAAGCACACATTGTATCTCAGACCTTTCTTTCTTTCTTTTTTTTCCTCTTGATAATACCATTGCTAATTTGTTCAGCAACTGATCTCCACCTCTATCTAACTCCTTTATCATTGTGGTAACAATAACTGTTTCACCCTGACAGCTAATACTAAGCAACAAAATCCCTAATCTTGTTATAATTGAGGGGTTCCTACCAGGGAAGCCAGGTGCAAAAACTGTATTCAGAATCTTTGAGCATTTTAAGCATGTGCAGAGACCTACAATGGGACCTAAGCTGCCCTTTTAGTCTGCAGCCATAGAGTAAATGCAGCAAGTTTGTCTAGAACTTCTGTTGCAAGCTCTTTGAGTGATCTTCAGCAAGCACCCCGATTTTTGTACCTCTATTGTCCTTCTCTAAAGCAGGGATAGCAAGTATTTCTCATTTCTCCCTAGTGCTATGTGGCATTAACTTTCATACCTTTATCATTTCTCAATACTTGTACTTATTGAATACTCAGTTCTTGGTACTGTGAAACTCAGCTGTCATGGGGAGAGAGGAAAGAGAATTTGATAGTTCACATTATGGTCTGATGTTCAAAACCAGAAAGTACAGAAAAAATTGGCCTGGGAGGTTAGGGAAGTAGGAGGAAGCTTCTTGTATTGAGCCAGACACATGGTTAGAGGTTGACGTATTTCTATCCCATGGCAACTACAGTTTTTTCAGTCATACCTGAGATAGCAGTAAGTCTAGACCAGGGGCTGTACTACCATTGCAATAGTGCTAATAATATCCAAGACAAGTAATTTAAAGCTAAACATTTACTAAACCCTCTGGATATGCTCTGTAACATATAACTGCCAGCAATGCAACAGTGTAAGTCAGCTGGTCTAAAGACAGCAGAGTTGTATTCACATGAGTTGTGATTACTCTCTCTAAGTTATTTGAGATAGGGACTGTTTGCTGCTCTCATGCTTTCTGCAAAGCATGAACTGATATTACTCTATTCTTAGCTGATATATCTAGTTTGTACTACTATATAAATAACATGGGCTTGGTACAGATGTGTTTTGGAGTGTAAGGTAGCTTTTCCCATAAATGAATTTCATAAATGACTCAAATGAAATACATATGTTAGGCACAACACATGTAACAAAAATAATTTCCCTCCATCACCTCTTTCTCCCAGGCAAATGTTGAATCAACATAAGCTAAGATTGTATCTAATCTCTATCCTTGAGCCATTTGCAAGCACAGGCTCCATTTCCAGATTGAATAAGACCTCCAACATACATTATATAAACCAATCATCTGTAGAGAAAATATACTGAAGGATGACCACATGCGTGAATTTTCCTTGAGCATGAAAAAAGAATTGAGGAAATCATCCTTTATACAGAAAAGCAATTATGCACATTCTTACCTCCCTACAGTATGATTTTAAACAGAGTTTAAATTTCATTGATTTTCTGAATCCCGGTAAGTCCTCTACTTTTGTTGGTCAATTCACCATTGGAACTTTTTTTTCAAAAAATTCACATTTATACAGCTACACTTTGGAAATAGTTCCAACAGACATTAGTGCCTGTGCAATAGAGCACTCAAAAAGCCATTGTAAGAGGCATTCCATATTCAGACCAGGAATGGAAAACAAAATAGAGAGATGAATCCTCTTTAAAATCTTTCGCAAGAGGACTCAGTTTCAATGAAAGTCAAGTCTAACAGTTAAAAGTAGAGACTACTGTTGGAACACGTCACTTTTAAACCGGAACTAAGCAGCCGATTTTCTAGTTGCAGATAGATAACCTAGCACAGAGGACATCTTGCTATGACATTCTTTTAATTGGGAAAAAATTTCAAAGGGAAAAATGTTACATTGAAAAGGCAGAAAGATACTCTGCAATTCTCTAAGAGCCACTTCCAAGTTGGTTTAGCCTTTACTAATTAAAGAATTTGGTGATTCTAATAACTTCACTACTTTCTCCATTTTTTTCCTACGTTGTGTATAAGCAGCTGATGAAAAATAGCAGGTTAGGTAACAAGGGAAATGCTTTATCTAGCAAACTGTCACAAGCCATTTATGGTTCAAGAAGGTCAGAATTAATATATTCTGTTGAATCAACCCAAAATAAATCTCTGCTCTCTTACATTACTCATTCAGCTCATTACTCATGATGTAACTCTATTCCAGCTTGCTTTGCTTTTCAGAAAAGTTTCTTTGTAGCTTCCATTAGTCAGGAAATTCTATAAATGCTGACTGATCTTGCTCTTTACTCATTATTTGCTCTCTTCTTAATAACAGTAATTTATTTCTGAGTTTCTGTACTTTTTAAAGATCTGCTATTTATTTCCAGTGTCTCAGATATTGGAAAGTATTCAGCAATTTTTGTGCAAGGCCCTTTTCATTGTATGTGTGATTCAAAGCAGCTGGCTATTGATATGCACACAGTAAATCATTAATAGGATTTATTTTCAGGCATAACATAAATGAGACAATCAGCATGATGCTAAGTTTTAATATAATAGTTTTAAAGATTTAACAGATATTTAATTAGAATCATTGCTCAATATCATTGGTGTATACCAACCTGGGAAATTCAGTCCTGGTCCTTCATGGGGCTACATCCGTATACTTAGTTTAGAGCATGAGGGAGACTAGAAAACATTTATGGATACATAAGCCTGTGCCAGGCACATCCTTTTGTTAGCAGAGATGAACTGGCTCTGCCATAGGACCGAGCTGGACAGATGATCTAACTGCTGCTAGAAGGAGGTGCAGCAAAACTGGCAGAGACTTGTCATGTAGCTTGTCTTGGAAGAATAGATTGGATTTTCTCACCAGACTTAAAAAGGGTCAAACTGTTTCCTGAGGACATTATGTACCAGCAATCCTAGGCCAAATGCAAGTATCACATGTAAGCACTCCAGGCCCTCATCTGTAGGAATACCTTTTATTGCCAGTTAAACACAACAAAACCCTTTGATGTTCCAGTTCCCTAGTTACTAGATTTAACAAAAATTAAAGATACTCTTTCCAGTCATCACTGGGAACTCTGGTCATGTCAGAAGTACCTACCAATAGACTGGCAGAATGTGTGTGATCTGAACAAAACATTTCAGTAGAGTAAGCTACACCAGTAAGTGGGTGGTTTTAATTTAAGATTCTGAACTTCCAGGGTAAAAAAAATTCAGTGTGTACTGAAGTACCTCTTTCATAAATCTTTAAACCCATCTGCTAAAGAACTGGATTTTCTTTATGTGAATCTTGTATCGCTTGAAAAAATGGCTCTTTGTGCACTTACATGTCACAATCAAAACCATTTTCACAAATTGAGAATGGAAAAAGTGAAATAAATAGCATAGAGTCTCATTTGTCGCAGTCAAAAAATAAGCTTACACACAAAATATTTTGTTTCCCATCCCAAAATGGGCTACTGCTACTCAATGATGAGTATCTTTTGAGTAGTCCGTGCACTTGAGGTTTTTTAACTTTAACTGTGTGGATGAATGAAACAAAAACCTCAACAGTAAGAAAAAGATATTTCATACCTGCACAGTGCTTTTTCCTGTGCCTTGCTGAGAAGGTTAACTCAAGGTAGCACTGCTCTATCTAGACTTTGTTTTTACATCTACTGCTGGTAACTGTCAGAGAAAGGACATTGGACTAGACAAACATTTAGATTAGTTCACATTCATAAAACCCAATGTAAAGTGGAAGCAGTGCCCCTTCTCTTCCTTCCCCTGTGCAAAGCACTAATGAAAGCTAAATCCTCCAGGCTTTGCTTATATTTACACAAGCAAAGAGTGAAAGGAATTTAATTAAGTCAGCTGAAGTATAAAAATCAAGAAAGACTGTGTTGTCTTTTTACTGCAGCTTTTTTCATTAAGAGAACAAAATACCTCCTAACAAGAAAAGCATCTAACTACTGTGAGGTTTTTTATTGTCTAAACCAAGGCTTTTTGTTGTGTATCTCTATATTTTTTACTGTATTAAACCACACATTTTAATGTTCTAAATGGTGCTAACGCCACTTTGTAAGGTTTCTAATGTAGCTCCTAAATTCTGCAATCAAATCCCAAGACTAGGCCAATCTACTACCTTTTTTTTTTTTTCAGTATCACTAAATATGAGACTCTTTCCCAGTGTCTCAAAGCTTTATTAGAACTGCTTCAGATATGGTCCTATATCAGCTGCTTCACATGTGATGAGATAATCAACCCTTCTGTGAGATTTCCTTTATTTGCATTTTAATTTGCTCATCAACCTGATAAGGGATGGGGGATCCAAATTCTCTAGATGACAGCATACTCAGTGCAAAGTATGCTATTTTACCACTATAATCCAAGAAGATTCAAATACTAACTTTCAAACCAACCAATGAATAAACCTTTTTTCCTCACACAGGCTCCTTACATCTAGCTTATATATCAATTATGCACTTATATTCTTTAGACATTGTCACTAAACCAGCCAACCTTATATTTTGTAGCTCACACTAGCTAGACTCTCAGGAAAAACAGGCTAACAGTCTGTCAAGGTCCTAGTCATTTATTGTTCTTAAGTTTACTTCATGGAGGAAATCAGCAGTGAACTACCAGAGCAGGTGTGTTCTTCTTGCACAGTAATGCTGGTTGCCAAACTAACTCTGTATGTATGCTCTGTTTTAGAAGATACCTGAAGTCTCCACTCATCCAGCAGAAGACGTTTCAAGGCAGAAAAAAAAAAAAAAAGTGGCTCTAATGGCACTACACAGTTTCAAGAGCAGGGATTTTTGTTTTTCTGAAAATAGCAGCGTAACAAAGCTCTACGCTGTCTACATCATAACACCTACTATTTCAGGAACCTCACAAAGCTGCTGAGTGGAACAATAGCTTCAGGGTGCATAGCACATGTCTTAAAATGTATTGGTTGCACTATGGTTGCAATACAGCAATATTTATCCCTCCTGTAATATTCTACTGGTTAACATATCTCAAAAAGCTAAACACTCGTGATAAGTCTCTAGGAAATTATTGTCATTTTCTGAAAAGAAACCCAACTAACAACATTCCAATTCTAATTTAAGATCTAACGTCTCAGAGAAGTTGATTGGCTGGAGAGTGGAAAAGGGAGAGACCACACAATTTAAAACCAGAGCAAACCTTTTCATTCCTTCTGTTACTTCTTGTTCCTTACATTCCTACCTTTAGAAGTATTTAATTTTTTTTTTTCTAATTTAATTTATATTATTGCAACTTCTGAGTAACCAAATATGTCAGGCAAAAGGCAGGCAGACCATTGTATTCCTCTTCAATGTTACACTCTTGAACAACTTGATTCATAAATTAACGAGCTTGTCAATTAAGTTTAAAGCATCAGTAAACTGTCTATATCCAATATTTCTTAGATAGGAGGGAAGACTGACAGATCAAATCATGTAGTTTACTGTGGGATTCTCAGAGCAGATGTATAACGGGATGATTTTTGGGTGAAAAAATACTATGGGTTGTTCATTAGCCTTTGTTAAGAGTTCCACCCAGTGCTCCGGATTTGCAAACATCTTCAGAGCTTGTGACCATTATTTATTTATTTTAGGGAAAGTTACAACCTTTTCTAATAATTTATGAGACTAAACATCACATTGGTTTTCATGCCACAATCTAACCAATCAAATTGCCAGAAGATTGCCTTCATTACACTTGGTATTCCATTGCAGTTTAGCACAACAAAATTAATGGTTCTTGGTTTGGCTTTGGAGGGTTTTTTTTTTTTTGGGGGGGGGAGGGAGGGTTGGATGTTGGTTGGCTGTTTTTCAAAAAACACACTACCTCTGAGTGAGCACCAATAACCTGAGAGCTGTAGCCTGTCTCATTATCTCTCAGGCAGCATCGAAAATTGATACTTAACTTTTTTCCTCCCTATCTATGCATCTCAAGCCCTGAATCTTCACCTGGTCCTGTACATGTCTAAGCATGTACATGTAAAGAGATTCAAAGTCAACCAGATAATAAGCATATTTGTTCTAACTTTATGGATATCGTAAGTGCTTAACAAAGGAAGGAAACTAATGCCTTTGAAGCTGTTTACAAGGAAATCCAAAGGACTAATGTGTCAAAATCATGGTTGTATTTTGAATATTCCAGTGCAATATCTTTCTGATTTGACTATATTTCCATGTGCAAATTAATTCTCAACAGAAATATGTGTTCGGGTTCAAATAAGCAGGAAGGACAGATTTGCAAAACTAATCTGATTTGCATCACTCGAGACTTTTTACCTACTACCCGTGGCAAAGCAAATTAATCTGTTCCTCAGCAGGAGCTTCCTCAATGAGAAGCAAAAAATTCTCCACCGATGGAAGGCTTTAATTTGTCTCTCAAGAGCTTAGAGTTAGCTGCCTGACTTTACTTTGGTTTACACAGCATTTTAGCTACTTTCCACTGAGGACATTGTTGTGTGCTTGTTTATTTTAAAATCTCTTGCCTCTTGTCCTGAGGTAGGACCTGCCACATAAGTATAATGAAAATCACCAAGTGAATAAGACATAAAGGTACTTTTCTAGGTAGATTTGCAGTCCATTTGATAATCAGACTTGGGGAAAAGAATCCCGATTTTTAATACAATGTACAACATCCCTGATTTCTTATATCTGAAATTCACCCTCCTTTTTATGTTTTACTTAATTTACTACTCATGACACTACTTATGGTGGTGTACAATAGACAACAGACCCTTGACACACATTCAAGGGGATTGTTTTTGACAAAAGTTTTGGACAATTTCTACCATAATCATGCAAAATAAATGCCTGCCCATTTTAGATGCTCTGAAAAGAACCAGCAGAGGCTACTCTAACCTGCCACAAGACTAGCTTGCACTGCCTTGTGCTTTCTCTGTAGTTCCTTTAAAAGTTGAAGGTGATGCCCATCAGCCTGTGTTGCTCACTGCATGTAGTCCTTCAGGCACTTTTACCAAATTGTTTCCTGTTCAATACTTTCTAAAGTGCTATAAATCTTTCCCATTTAACCTGGTCATAAAAGATCTCTAGGGAATTTTTCTACTATTTATTTAAAGCATTGATTGAAGTTTCTGAGTTATTTATAATTCTTAAAAATAGTTAACCTCATAAAAATGATAACTTATTAAAATAGTCTCTCTATTTCCATATGTAGGTATATGGCTCTGTTGATAACTTCAGAGAACCATGAATTTTATTCTCCTCAAGAAAAGCAAGGAGAGCTGCAGGGACAAGGTGCCCTTTAACTCCATGCTGCACAATCACAGCTAGCTGAACTGGATTTTTGTCGACTGTGTGCATTAATCGTGTAGCGATTTAATTTACTGGAAGACCACAGGGCACCTTCCTGCGCACAATGCAGTATCAGTATTACTTTGCTGCCCCTTGCCAAAGAAACATATGGAAAACTGAATAACGAATGCTAAAAAGATAATCTTTTTTCATTGATACAAAATGGTTCTTATAAATACAAAGTAATATTATGTAACTGTTTTGATAAAAGTACTGTTTTGTTAAAAGAAGACTGAGGAGGAAAAGTTAGGCACTGAAGTTGTGATCTGATCAAGTTGGAATCTAGTCGGAATGTCAGGGATCAAGTGCTGCTTGGGATAAAAAAAAAGTTATCTGGGCCTTTGAATTATCACACAGAAGTGTTCAGGATTTAGCCTAAGATTTTTCACTCAACTGTAGTATTTCCAGCAAAGTATTATACACATTACTGGTCAATGTTACCCTGGAGGGATGGTACTACTGGATCACTGCCAATCTTTTTCTTAAAAGTTTTCTCATTATTCTTCTGGCTTTTTTGGTGGTATTTCTCAGTTGTTATTGCTTCAGGCTATGCAGAGAATTTATACATATCCACTGCCAAAGAGCTGGGAAGCTACTGTAGAAATACTGTTCTATAATGTATTTGTAGATAAGTAATTCTTAGAAAAGATACCCTCAGTTATGACTGTCATTCTTTCCTTAATAGATAAACTCTTCTTACAAATGATAGCTCTCATAATATGTAAGACCTAGCTAGTGCACTGTAATTACAAATGAAGGCTAATGAGTCTTCTAATATTTGGCTTTTTGGTATAGTGTCATCCTATTTAAGATCGTAAGAACAGTCATAAAGGAGCATGAATCAGAGGCACAGCTACATCTACCATATTAATTCCCCCCTTGTCTCCTGCCTCACTAGTAGAAAGGAAGACAGACAGACAAAACAAAAGAAAAAACTAAATCTCATTTCACACCTTAAGACAGCCCAGAATTGCTAGGCCTGTTCCCTGTCAAAATGGAAGAAACAGTGTCAAGTAAGAAAACCTTAAAGATGACTGATTTGTCTTATATCCCCACTGTAGTAAGCACCAGAGCTGAAGACAGATGTAAATCACACCAGTAGGTCAGGTCAAAGGCTGAAGAGCCAAAGATGCTAGAGACACAAGACAAATGAGGAGTGTCACTGCCTAACCGAGAGGGACTCACCCTCAGCACTTGAAGTTGGTCACTGCTTAGGATTTTTAAAACTTCTAGGCCACTGACAAAGCTAATCCTAAATAATAATTCCTAAAGCTCAACCCAAATAGCAAACAAAAAGAGAGATATTAAAATCCAAGCCTACCTCACAGGGAAGGGCCCTTTTAAATACCCATTTCCTTTACCACTCCTGCCCCGTATCATCCCTTGTGCCTCTTTCATAATGAGATGAATCTCACATTCAGAACCAGCATTGACACCCTAACAGGAACAAATGACAGTGAGAAAAACAAGGTCCTGCAGTGCACCTCACACAGGCTAACACCCTTGTTTCTCCTTTGAGAAAGTCACTGGAGGTCTGAGCCTCCTGCCCCAGGAGGTGGCTCAAACACAGCAATTTCTGTCAGTCAGGTAGCCTCCAGTCAGCCCTCCTGGGACAGGGTCCTACCCTCCCAACATCCCCAGGCTGACAGCCCTGTTCTTCTGCCTCAGACAATCCTCTTAGCTTCTCTTTAGCCACCTCTAAACATAAGCTTTTTGACAGAGCATATCAGAAAGAAAAGGGTTTGTCAACAGATTGCCTCTACAGCCTCTTTATTTAGCTGCCTGGAGATCATACAAAACTTGTAGACAGTAGGTATTTTTCCACAGAAGTCGCATAACTAATGTTGGACCCCAGAAACTCTCATAATGAACACAATTAAAAAAAAAAAAAAGTACAGTAAAAGCAGGTTTCTATGTTTACTATTTTTATCATTGTTTTATAAGAGGTTAGACAGGGCAACCTTCACACTTTAGATCATTTTACCTAAGTTAAAGTACTAAATTAATTTTCAAGGAAACTAGAGGAAATTTATTATCTTTGCAACATGCATGCAAGTCTCAAATTCAGAAGGTAGGCCTTGGGATTCATGTTTTGTAAGCCAGAATAAGGAAGGAATCTGGGCTTTCTAGCTGTCTTCAAACACAAGCTCAGCAATACTTCCACCACTGTTACAATGAAATCTTTCATTTGGAAGGGACCTAAATGATCATCTAATCCAACAGCCTGACCAACTCAGGTCTGACCAAACGTTAAAGCATATTATTAAGGGCATTGTCTAAATGCCTCTTAAACAAACACTGACAAGCACAGGGCATTGACCACCTCTTTAGGAAGCCTGTTCCAGTGTTACCCTCTCTGTAAAGTACTGTTTCCTATCAAGTCTAAACTTTCCTTGATGCAGTTTTGAACTATTCCCAAGACTAGATATATCCATCAGGATATTTTCAATACATTTTTGATCCATGCTTTTAAATTCCTGTTCCTTTCACATTCAAAAGGGACCACTACAGTTTTGCAGGCAATGTGATAGATCTTAAAATACTTAAGCTTCATATCTCTGTATGCTTAAAAGCTGTAACTCTATTAATTAAAAATTCTTTATTCAGTCTGTGTAGCACATTAGATACCTAAGAAGTCTTAAGATTTAGCTTTAATTTGGGATCAGCAAACATTTTCCATCACTGACTGCCTCCCAAAACTGCAAGTCCTTCTCCTTCGTCCCACTGCCCAGATACAGATACACCCCCTCGTTTCTGCATCAGGGAACTGCAGTGACACAGATCACAACACACTTGAGGTGCACTCCACTAGTCAGCCCCAACCTGCATAACGACTGTACTAACTACAGGTATTGCATAAAGTATAATTATGAGTTCAGCATAGAAAACGAAAGTCATGTTCCTTGATTAGCCCATGACAATCCATTTTATTTATTGGATTGAATCTCACTGGACATTATGGCAAAATGGAGAGTCACGTAGGAAATACTTGAAAACATACTATTAAAATGATTAAAATAATGGCAGTAGATAATGTGCCCTGGCCTTGATCCTTCCAACCATTTAAATACTCACTTAATTGAAGCCTTTGAGACCAAGGAATTAAGGAGAACATTAAAAAGATGGTCAGAGAAACCTATAGAAGATTTCAGACATTAAAATAACAGTGGATAATATCATAGTGGATAATGCATGAGAATATTTGCTGCATTTTATGTTTGTTTAGTAGAATAGTAGATATGAGTTTACAGTCTCACTTCTCTGACTAATTTAACTCCTGAAGTTTGACTGATCACCACTAAATCTCTTGGCACTAGTTAAGGATATTTCTGCTAAGTAAAACATTTTCTAACACTGTCCCCAATAAGCAACGGCCATTACTGTTCACTCACATTAAGATAGAGCCACTCCCTGGCAGACATCCTAGTAAAATAGCCATCCCAATTCATTACATTTCCCATTAAAGGAATAAATAATATATTCACTATTGAAATTAGATCTAAATATTGAAAGATTCATGAAAGTCCTCCTACCTCATTTGGGGAAGAGATAGACATTATCATAAGCACTTTACAATATATTGCAAGACTTTTGCTAGCAGCACATCAGTGTCACAACTGAATTATGATATTCCAGAAATGCCTTCATAACTGCAAAAGTAACCACAATTTCAATAAACTGGAAGGACACATCAAGGTCTATAAAACAACAGGATGAAAGGAATATGGTATTAGCTTTGCATTTCTTCACCACCCCTTCTCTACCATTAGCTATTTGTTTGCATTACAAGATCAGTTAAAGTGAGGGTGAGAAGCTTGTCTTTTACAGTACTTCAGTGGTCTTTAATTCAACTTTAAAGACAGTTGTCTAACTGACTAGATGTCTACATAAATCAAGTAACCAGGTAGCAATAGCCACAGTGGTTTAAGCAGCAACTACATGCAGTTTCCAACCACATTAGTAGATCCCTAATGCGGGCTCATCAGATACAACCCTGCAGTTGAAGCTTCAGTGGTCTGATCTTGCACAGAGCAATGCTCCCAGTACCCTTGGGAGTGGACAAGACACAAGAAGAAGCATCTGTACTGAGGAATCCTGGAACACCTCAGCAGGGCAGGGCCATCAGTAAGTGCCACAGGAAAACAATGGGTATGGGCTGTGATCCATTGGGTAGAATTCAGAAATCTTGTTTTCTGAATCCAGTGTCATTGTATTGGGCACTTGGAAGCAATAATCAGGTTATAAAAATTTACAAGAAACCATGAGTTTTTAGTCTGATCTTTCCATTAGAAGTAATTGTAAGCAATGTAACAGTCATAAAGCAGCCCCAGAGAGAAAATCTTCTCTATAATTAATTGCACTATTTGACTAATAAAATAATGTATATTTCCATTAACAAAGATGAACAAAAACAAAATTGATTTTTGGCTTTATTTGATGTAAGCACAGCTTATTAACTTAATTAATCCTTCTTCAGGCTTTGTTTTCTGGAACATGTTTCAAATAACACAAGACATAAGCAGTATTTTTATCTTCATAGCTGGAGATATGATGTAGGACCTAAGACCTGATCCAAGAACATATTCATGTTATTAATGCTAAAATCACCTTTTAAGTGGGTCCCTATTAGTTGAAGTAGCTGTATCGGCCCTCGGGCTTACTACCAAACAGCATCAATTTGTAGCAAAGAGGTCTTAATGCTCTCATCCAAAACTAACCCAGGTAAGTACTTCCAACCAGCAGGGCAGCCCCAGGCAAGCTGCACCTCAGGTGCAGATGGAATTTATCATTCCCTTCTTAACTTGAAGAAGGCCCACACAATGATTTGCAACGGTCTTTTCACAAATTGCTACAGTACCTGCTAAAAAGGCTTCCAAAATGACGTCTTGCTCCTTTGCTCTTGTATTTTGATGCCCAAGCCCAGGTGCTTGCAGCAGGGGGGCTGCAGAGCTCTCTGAGGGGAGCTGAGGGGCTGCCTTGTGCCGGTTCCCGCCGGTTCCCGCCGCCCCAGCGCAGGGCACGGCTGAACCCCAAAGCGAGGCTGGAGCAGCCTCAGGAAAACACAGTTAAGAAAGGACAAAACACTGCACAGAGAGAGGAAAACAGTGAGAGAAACAGCCCTCCAAGCATCCCAGGTCCAAGATGACCAGGCCATGGGGAGCAGATATCCACCCCGCGGCTGTGGAGCATGCCAGGGCAGTATTCCCCAAGGAACTGCTGCCCATGGAGAGCCTGCACAAGACCAGGTTTGCCCACCACAAATTCCCACACTATTTTGCCATCTTGTCTCTCATTCCTTGCGTTTTCTTTCCATCTTACCTGACTGTACTGTCACAGAAAGGACCATGCAGAATCTGGTCACTGGCCACCTAACTCAACATCCTCTTTCAAATTACATTGTTTCAAATGCCTCAGAAAAGCGTGACCCTCCCAAAACTGGTAATTAGGCTGAAATATGTCCTTTGGCTTCTAAAGTCAGTTTCAGCCTAAAGAAACAAGTGGGGTTTTTATTCTTTTATTTGACAATCCAAAACAGATTTTTTTTTTTTTAATTAACTATATAAACAGGCAACATTATTCGAAGTCCAATCTGATCATTGTCTCAGTCTTTTTGCCCTCAATTTTGTAAACTGTATACAGGCAGAAAAATATTTAAATGTACATTTAATTGCAGAGTTAACATTCAAAATCAGAAGGACTGAAGCCTACACTTAAAGTGCTTTCCAGAATCAAGTTTTGAATCAAATGCTACACTGCTTAATCAAAGAACTTCATTTGCATTCCCACCTTTTGCTGAATTTACAGCACGTTGCTTAATTATATTTTCTAATCATGACAAGAAATGCAAAATCTCACTCACTCCTATTCCTTTATAACAGCTTAATTTGTAGAACTCTCTGTCTTTGAGAAATTTCCAGGAGAAATATTTTTAAGTCTTTAATAACTTTGCTGCCCTCTGGCTTTTCCTCTTTTTTTGCCCAGTCCTGATTATGGTAGCAGAATTCAAAGGGGAAAAGATGCTGGTTTCAGTATTATTCTCATTTCCTCTCCTAATTTCAGATAGCCAATGAAAAAACTTCACACACCCCCACAAAAAAACCAACCAACCAAAAAAACTCAACCAACCAAACTCTTCTCTAGAACTGCACTCTCTGTAAAGATTTAGTGTTAAAAAAATCCAGGGAAAAAAAGATACATCTATGCCTTCAAACAACCATCAGTTTTTGTTTTCTTTGACCAAAAATCTTAAGGTACTGGTACCAACAGGAGATATCCTTACACAAGAACTTCTTACCTTCCCAGAACTTTCAGAAATGGACATAAAAGCAGAATTTTATTCACTATCTCTTTTCCAGTGTTTGAACTTAACTGCAAAGCTTCCTTTACTCCTGTTGTTCTGAGGCCTTCTGCTCTGTTATGACCTGAGCAGTACAAATTTCTCCTAATAATCAGACCAGGATTTATTTGGAGAAAAATCAGTAAAATAGGAGCCAGCAGGGAGAAAAATCAAAAGTGCTTCTGGGATTATAGGCTGAGGAGAGCTCAGCAGCAGCAGAAGATATTAAAACTTAAGGAGAAAATAATAATAAAAAAGCTAATGGTATTTAACAATTATAACCCATTTAAAATATCCTAGTTAATTGTAATGAGTAGATGATCTATATAATTGATGAAAATTATGCAAATAATTGAACTAAAACATCAGCATTTCTGCAAAAAACCTTGTGTAGTACAGAAAGAAAAGTTATAAAAGAGCCACACTGAGTCATCACATCAAACATGAGACTTGAGGATTTGTTAATTCTTTAGAAGTGGTTTATACTACAAGTACTTCCTTGGATGTAAAAATCTTTACAGTTTGCATAAATCTTCATTGAAAAATAACTGGAATGCTTGAGATCATTTGTGTTTTCTTAATATACATTTTTCCAATCATAATTTTTCCAAATTCCTTTCAGACCCATCATGAAAGCAGAGCAGTGTAGTGGAAAGTACAGTAACGGAGTTTGGATGAGGAATGTATTACCCACACTGGAAAAGGTAAGTTTGGAACTACTACAGTAAACTCAGCAAGTCTGCATATGGAGCACCACAGTGCTTCAGTGATAAACAGGCACAGTGTATTCTTTATCTTAAACAGTATTTAAAGATATTTCAATCTACTCACTAATTTAGAACAAATTTTGTTTCCAGTAACTTGCATTACAATCAGCCAGTGCTTGCTCAGCAGTATAATGATGTTCTTGTTTTAGAAACTGCACAGAGCAGCAATTCCATCATTAAACAGAATCATAAATAAATTGCCTCAATTTTCTCTGCACAACCTTTCTTTGATTGTTACTGTACAGGTTCTATCATCATTTACAGATGTAGTTTTAGCAAATAAATTTTGGGTTCTGTTAATCATGTTTCTCTGTCAAGATTTTAAAGCTACTCTGAAAAAACTGCAGGCAATGTGCTGAACAGCAGAGAACCCTTTTGCAGGAAGGTTTCTCCACCAAGGGTGACTTCATACTGCTTGAGACCAGAAGGGCCTTTACATTAATTACTTTTATTTTGTGTATAGTACACTGGGTTATCCCTAGAGGTGACCCTAAGGACCACAATCAAATGTATGGAAATTATTGTCCATTTCATCCCTTCTTGACATTTTTTTGACTGATGCAGAAAAAACCAAGGACACAAATACCGAAAGGCACAAATATGCTTCTAGTAAAGCACTTCTAAAATGTTGCTTGTTCTTATCTGAGAAGCAGTAGCTGGGTGTGTTAGTTTCTCACTCACTGCAACACAAAGCGTATTTGTTTGCATAAAACTATTATGGAGGCACCACCTTTTATTCTCATTAGTGAAGGGATGCCATTGGGAATTATTTAATCTCAGAGATCAATCTTGAAAACTGTTTGCTTTGAGGGTATTTGTCTTAATATACATTAAAAAAGCAGTGGGCTGTCTCAGAAGGGGAAACAAATTCTTGTGTAGGTTTATCAAACATGACAAGTAAGCATCTCTGAATCCTTCATTACAATTTCAGATGCAAATAGAGATAGAAATCTAAAATGTATAATCTGTAGGCTTTTGCTGCCTTTCATAACAAGAGGAGAGGATTAATTTAAGATCAATTAGGATTGTTGTATAATAAGAAGATTTAAACCAATAAAGAAAGGAAATTCATTGTGAAAGGGTCAAATGAGAGCATCATTTCCCAAACAGTACCAACAATCAGAATTTAAATACTGTTTCACCCAAAGTTCTCAAAGCATCTCACCAAGTATTATTCTGATTCTTCTGTTACAGGTGAGGCAATTCAGGCATGGAGTAAAAAAAAAAGTTTTGCTTTGACATTTTTATCAAAAGAAAGAAAACTATAATCATATTTTATCCAGTGTTTTCAGTAAAAGCTGAAATCAAAACCCTTTGCACTAGAGAAGTGCATAAAAAAATGGCCTAAAACCTAGGATGCAACAAAATGAAAATGGAAATTAGAAAATATTATCAATATCTTAACACCTCCACTGAAGTCTACCTTACATATATTTAACTGTCCGTGTATACAGTTACCAGAGCATCTTATCGGTAATTGATAACTGATTCTAAAGTGAGTATTTACAACACTGTTACTCAAAAGCCACAAAGTCTCAGGCACACAGTAATAGGGTATCTACAAAATAATTCAACACTATCCACGCGTTAGAGAGTTGACCAGGGAGCACTGAGGTTTCCTTGCATTTAAGGCATTTTGAAACTCTTTAACATAACGCCTTTTTTTTATATACCTGTCAGGGAAGGTTTGCTTTTCTGAAATTTAGACCTGTAATACTTTCAGGTTTTGCTTTCTTATATTCCTCTATGGAATTCTTAGGGTAAACTTATCTGAACTCACACAATCCTTTTAATTCTAGAATACAATGTTGTCAGGGAACATTGATTTTCCTCAACAGCTTCACAACCAGCAGTGACAGCAAAGATGTCACATCTGCTTTACATAACACAGAATAGCTCTTTTCCTCGTCATTTATGAATGTAGTACAGACCCAAGACATTGACTTTATTTCACTTCACTTACTCTCTTCTCAAACAGGATGAATAGCAAAGCTGTCTCTCCATAACAAAAGCAAAAAAAAAAAAAAGTTTTATATTTCAGCAGGACATTTTTCTATCTCCTATTATAATTAGCCCCTCTATCTCAACGATGAAAGTTAACTATTTCAACTCACTCTCTTAACTTCATACCAACGCACCCTTGTGAGCACAGTTGTAAAAAGTCATGGCTTGAACATCTGTAACATCTACATCTGTAACAAGTGCTGGTAAAGAAAGGGGTAGAAGGATTGCCATAAAAATGACACCTGCTAAAAACTTCTGCTCCTGTACACAGCTCTGCCTCCCTCTCTGATCCTCTCTGACTTGCACTAAGTGCTGCCTGCCAACCCTTCAAATCATCTTAAATGAAACAGACACTAGAAAGCAAGGGTCATCACTCTCATTGGAGTAGTGCTTGGAGACCTCCTCAGGAATCAGACTCTAAAATTGATGCCGAATATATCAAGGAAATAAAATTTAGACATTACCAGATAGAAGACAGAGGATATAAAATAGATGCTCATTTTAGAGCTGGAAAACAATCACTACAATATTAAATTATTTGTCCAAGGTCATTATTTGAGACTAGTAAAACTGAAAACTGAACTATTTGGCTTCCTAGGCTAGCAATTAAGCACCTAAAAACATCCTTCTTTCATTATTTCTCGATAAATATTTTTAATATGTACTTTACTCGGCACATGTGAAATAGAGGAATAACATGGTACATATGTGAACAAATACAACTCCATTCCAAGGTGCCAGAGATGATGGCTTAGATCATCTGCAAATTTAATAATCAAGTGTCAGAATCAGAGTCAGTCATAAAATAGCTCTTTGAAATTTAATGTTCTAACAACAGGCAAGGTCTGCTCTTCTCCCCAAGCAATTATCCAGGCATCTTGGGATATCATGGACCACTTAGTAGGAAAACAGCTATTGAAATTACAATGGAGCCGTATTTATATGATCAAAGATGTTTCATTTGCAATAGCTTTACTGATAAATATATGGAAGGGTCCACTTTTTCTTATAGGAAGATGGATGAGTAATAGCATCTCACAACAGCTTCTCCGTTCAAAGTGATTGGATAATGCTGAAGTTGCATCCTTTTAAATGTAGAGCTTAAGTGGAAATTCATTTTAACATCTTATTTAAAGATGTCTCGGTAATCATTATCATTGCATCTGAGCATCTCACACATACCAACGGATATATCTGGAACATCTAAAGGGACAAAATAGAGACCATATGCCTCCCATTGCTGAGGAGGTAAAAGACAACCCAAATATTCTCTCACTGTGAGACTGAGCTAGATTTCATTTATTTAATCCCCATACTCCTCCTTATTCAGTCACCTGTGATGAAATAAGCACTTCATAAGAACCAACCATTCAGTCTCCTTCCTACCACCATAATTTTTCATGGGGTAGGTGACACTATCACAAGATGTCAAATACTATATAGTTATCAGTTTTAGCAACACAGATAAAACTTGAACTTCTGAACTTCATCTTAGTGTCAGGAAACTGAGCTATCTTATTTAACAAAGCCTCTAGCTCATGCATTTCTACAGGATTTGGGGAGGACAGAGCATTGCTTGAATCAGATTGAAAATTGAACCAACATCTAATTACAAAGCACTATATCAAAACTGCCAAGTAAATTGTTCTTACAAATCATTGAGTTACTTATGGTCTTCCAGAGAGCAAGCTCCACTGCCAAAACACATTCCTTGCAGCAAACAGACTGTTGCTGTGATAGATTAAAATAACAGGGAGTAGAAGACACAATCCTGAGAACAGACAAGGGTTCCAGAGGCAGCTGCAAACCAAGTGTGCATGCTAGTTAGGTTAGAACAAACTGCACATAATGACAAGAAGTTGTCTAACCATCCTTCCTTTTACTCTGCTCTGCTTTTCCCTGCTCTGTCTCTGGAGTACAAAGACTGAGATTACACTTTGTTAACCTAAATAGCTGAAAAGACCAATATCATGTTGTTCTTCATCTGAAAGTTCCTACATATCTTGTTCAAACAATCAAGAAAATGCAGATAGTGTGCTGCATTTGTAGAATAACTGTTTTTTACAAGGCTATGTCACTGAAGTAATGCTTTCTACCAGTAGACATCATTCAACAGCATATTATTACTATTATTATAATGGAGGTAATCCACTGTGACCTTACTATTAAATGAAGAGGATGTTTGATTTATAATTATGAGTTAAGTTATCACATAATAGAAATAACTTTGTTTGCTGTAACGAATTTCAATCACATAATCCAGTTCAGAGTCAACGGAAAATTTTATAAACAGTTTAACATGTTACAAGGAAATTATTACAAAAGGCACTAATGTGATTCAATCTCCATTCTTACAGGAATGAGACATGTGATGTTCTAAAGCCATTCCCTGTAAATCTTTGTTTCCAGGGTAGCCTAAAGCCTAGAAGCTCTTCTGAAGAGCTCACAATCAACTGTTTATGTTCATGCTACTGAAGAATTCTTTATGATATGAAGTAAAATTTAATACTTCAGCTCAGTCCTGAAACAGTTTGAATTCAGATTTGTCTTCAGAAAGATCTGGACATCCTCTGATAGTGTGAATATTATGGTGTCCATGATTCAGCTGTTTTTAAACTGTGTATTGACAATGACATTTTACATCAAGCATTTACATAAGAACACGCAACCATTCAAGAACTGTTTGTTTTAGCACTGCAGTTATGATTTTATCATCTGTGTGCTGCCAGACACTTCATTTCACAGAGAATACACACCATTGACTGGTAAGATATAACCAGATAAACCCTTGTTATTTAAATCAGTTATCACCTACATTCAATACCAAATACATGCATAATTAATTTTTTTAATTACAGTTAACAAATTATCAGTATCTTTTTTTCATTACTCTGAGATTAAACATTAACCATCTTTTTCCTTGTGCCTACTAAAGTCAATAGAAACCTGGTTTGAATAAGAACAAAAGAAGCAATAAACAAAGTTGCATTATTGAAACAGAAACAATAATATTAAGGAACATAGGCTATCTTATTAACAGATAGAACATGAGACAGAACTTACTCCAAGAGACTATAATTACAGAAATACTGCTGGCACATTCAAATAGTATAAACTCCCAGAAAGGTTAGTAACCAATGATTCAATTTATAGAAAAAAAAAAAATCTATTTCTGAACGCTGTATCTCTCTGCTACTGTATTATTGGATCTAACCTGGGATTTGGAGGGAGATTAGAGTTTTCAGACCTGTCTTCTGGAGTGGCTAAATGCAATAAATATCCTTTAGAGTACAACTTAGTATTTCAGTCACAGGATTTACTGTAGTTGGCTTTGTTGCCAAGGTATATTTGTCAGGTATTTATTTTTTCTCTGCCCATCACCGTTAAAAAATTGTGAGTGGTTAAATAGAACAAAGGAAAAACAGCCAGAAAAATTTGTATGATTTAATTAAAGAAAGGAATCAAAGGGATTACAGCCAACAAAGGAAGCTTAAATGAAAAATTTACTACCTTTGGAAGTAATTCCCTGTGTAAGGTAATAAAATACCTGGCACTTGGGGTTCATTGTGAAATGAATCATATATCTTCTGCTGCACGCTGTTCACTACACAAGTCTGCCACGAGGCTCTGAATAAAATCACCATTTCCAACAGCTGCGGCTGGATCTTGTTTTAGGCTGAATAATATTTCTTTAATATTTATCTCATCTTTCTATTGATACATGAGAACTGTCTAGACTCTGTCTGTGATACCAAAATTCTGGCTTCAATTTCCTCTTGTTTTTCTAAGTCACTGATGACAGGAAAAAAAAATGGATTTCCCTGGTCTCTGAGATGGAGGCAGGCTGGGCTACTCTTGCTAATGCTCACCCAGGAAACATTTATCATTTCATGATACTCAATTATAGTTCTTACTTGGCTCTGATGAAAGAAAAAAAGTAAATATTAAAGTAATTTTATTCAAATCAGGCTATGGAAACAAAATTAAAAGTTTTTAAAAGAATTATGTTATACATATTGAGAAATTGCATTCTTAAAGTTCTTTTGGTTGGGCTAAGGCCCAAGGTTTGGGCAGACAGACATTTAGAACCTTGTTACAATGGACATTGTGCCATCAGAGCGAAAGGCAACCCTCATTCAAGAGTGTGGGTAATTCAGACTTGAAAAACCACTCAACACAGATCTGGTAACGGATTTGAGTTTACACGCTGTTTTGGGTAGGAGGCAGAATAGGACCCAAGAAATTAAAAAAGGAAGTGATCAAGAGACTAGTGTCCTAGTCTGAGATATGTAAGCACCTAATTCATTTCTATAATGGATCACAGAGTCTATCTCTCAGTGATTTTCTGAGGAAAGATATCAGAATGATTGTGGGGTGCTCCTGATTTTTTATGGAAATGTTTATATATCTAAAAATGTAGCCCTAGTCATATTCCAATGTATTAGACATCTAGCTTACTGTACAACTTAAATCAATTAACAACCTATGGATGCCGGCTCTTATGTACAAAATAGAGAGGTCACCTATCTTCAAGTTTCATCTGATACAGAACAGAAATTTCTGAAAGTTTCTACTACCCCTCCTTCAGAAGCAGAATCGTGTTTTTTTCTGGACTGTCAAACAACACCAACAACCACCACACCCACACCAAACACCACCCTTTTTAATCAGGCAATGCACCATGTGCTAACTCAACTATTGTATCATTTAATCTCACTGGTGGCACCCAGATTTTGCATCTATAAATACTCCTCTTTCTAAGGAAGCTAAGACAGGAAAAAAAACAAAAACAAAACAAAAACAAACAAACAAAAAACCCCAACAAAACAAACCACTTTCTCTACATATTTTTTTTGGAAGGGAATTTTCATGATTTTAACCAGTTTAGAGAATGGATGAAATCCTGGTCTCATCATTAACAGCAAAAACTTCACATCATTTATGAATACTGCGATTTCAGCTGCCACACTCCTGGCCACTCCGTGTCATGGTGTGAATTTAATGAGAGTCTAAGAGGGTCACAGCTCTTTCCTTTGCCATTAATGCTGCCTGGATCTCACTCCAAAAAATATTCCTCTGCAGCTCAGTTTGGCATCTCTGTATGTAAATCATGTCTAAATTTATCTAATCTTTATATTCTATATTATTTTAGACAAAAAAACCCCACAATAATTCCTCTGAATGCAATGAAACTGCATACCACTGGCTTCCTATGGATTGGTTTTATGTGGAATCAACATGAATATTTTCATTGACAGCAAATGTAAATCTAAGCAAAACCACTCTTTTCTCCTAAAGGTTTCACATTTTATTAATAAATGTATGCCCAATGAAATCTACATGTCTGTAAGGCAAAAAATGAGAGAAGACATTGGTGACAACTGAAGAGTTAATATTTCTATAAGAAAGTTTACAAGCAAAGTCAAAGAGAGAACCAAAAGCTGGTGACAAGCAACCAAAATAACAAATAGAAATAACTGGGAAAGTAATGCTGTATTTCAGTTACTGCTGCCAAATATCATTTGCACATAAAATTGAAACAGAATGCCTGTAAAAATCCATATTAAGCACTTGCCAAGTGCTTAACAATCTTTGGTGAAAATTAAGCTTAGACTGCATTTCTTATATAGTATTAGAGAAATTGATTTTTAACCTAGTTAACCTTGTTTCTTCTAAAAGTTGTCTCTACATTATGAAAGAATCCTTGTATGTCCTTGTTTCCTACTGAGTTCTGTTACATTTGTTTCTTAATTCTGTTATTCTATTTTAAAAGTTTTCTTCTCATTATTGCTCTGCAGGAGTATTCAATGGACATATCACATTCACTTTAGGGAAGCAAAGCTTTCAGTGAGCATTAAGAAAAACAGTAGGAACACTTGGGTAAGTGTGCAGATGGAAGGCCCCAAAATCACCTTGGCAGAAGTTTTTAATTAATTGAAAGTTCACTTAAAGGTGGGAAAGCTATCTATGTGGTATTGGTGCATTGGCTTTCAAAGTTACCATGCTTTCAAACTAAATGGATGCTTTAGAAAATTTGAGGTTTTACACGAGTGAAATGGTTCACACCATTCTCCTTAGACAAACAGAACTGATCACAGTGAAAGTACACCGGCTTTTCAAAAATGCTCTAATTAAGGAAAAAGTTCATATCTACTCTAGCAAAAACCAAGTTAAGACAGTAATAACCACCAGGAAACCTCTGATTCCACTCTGCACAGATAAATTATCCGTATACCCTTTATAGCTGTTAAGTTTTAGGGTTTTACTTGTATTCCAAAATATATACAGCACTCACTGTGGTTTCTGATCTCAAATTTCTTTTTGAGTTCTGTTACTAAAAAACAAAAAAATGCAAGTAGTAAAGAAGATTCCCAGAAGCAAGGGTATCCCAATAGGTAACAGCCCCCTTTTTTATACTGGCAACATGTGGGTTTCTGACCACACCTGGTGATGTTGAGTCATCACACAGTACCTTCTGCTGTTTTTAAGTGCAAATATTCTAATACATCAATTAAGTGAAATCTACGTGGATTAGACATATCATACTGCATTAGTTATACACTCTTCATCCAATAAACTGAAAAGGGGCTAGGGCTACAAATCCTAATAGATTCATATGGGTAATTTTATTCCTAATAGCTGCTTTTCTCTTCTTGCTAATGAAGAAGCTAGTCATTACCACTGGAGCTAACCTTAATTAGCTGTGGATTAAATGCAAAGTAGATCTGAAAATCAAATGGTTGTTAGAGGAAAACAGTTTCTTTCCTTCCATTCTTGCCGTGTTTTCCAACAGTCTCCATCCTCTCATACTCAGATTTACCCAGTGAAGCAACTTACTGCTATTGTTTTACACAGCACTGCTTCCCATAGTTTTATTATGGGATGTTAATTTCCTGGGTTATTCAGAGCTGTTACCTGTACTCATTCAGATAGTATCAGCCTGCTGCCTTTCTTATCTAGCAGTCTGAACAAAGTGTCTCTGGAGGAGGGAACAGCTTCCCTGCCAGCAGGAAGACAATACAGAGAAGTTCATCATTCCTTACAGATCTTCTCTTACTGTTTTTCCCATTGCTCACAGGGATTTAAACCTTCAAATCTCTAAGTAAACAAAAAAAAGGAATTTCCTCCCGCTCCATCCTGTAAAAGTGTGCAGAGCAATTGATCTCAAAACTTCTTGGGCTAGATATACACAGATACTTTGAATTACTGATACTATAAATTAATACTATGAAGGGTGCTTTGCTTCCCCCTTTCTATCTGCCTCTCTTCCTCCCTTTGAAAATGTTAACTTTCATCTTCACAAAGAAATCCTTCATTTCTAGCTAATACACACTAATGTCAACTTAAGCTGAATTTGAGTGATCTCAGGTCACTTATTTTGTAGACATACATGAATCAATTTGTTATGTGTGAAAAAAGACCTATAACTTACATTGCAATAGGTCAGACTAGATAGTTGTAAATGTTCTTTCTGGCTTGTTACTCCATATCCATAAGACATTACTTTTCAGGAAAAGAGAAAAAAGAAAAAAAAAAATTAAAAGGGTATCTGAATCAAGGCTTCAATACCTGTATGAAGATCTTCAAACAACAGCTTTGTTTTCGGAAGTGCAGCAAAACTAACTGCTGCAAATAACCTATTAAAATGCTCCGTTTCAATATACACTTGAGTAAAAAGAAGTCATTTCTACAGTGTCTTACAGATATTACTAAATTTGAAGCCTAAAAAAGTCTTAGCTGGCTAATGAACATAAATGTGCAGATACAAACACAAAAGTAGAAGTAGTGTGCCAGTCTGCAATGCACAGCTCATTTCATCTTCATTTCCTTAAGTTGTGTGCCAGCCCTCGGACATGACAACCCACAACATCCACCGTGTGAATGTGAACATCCAGTCTGTGACCAAGGAATATAAGTGATCCAAAGAAGAGTTTATTCCTCATTGTTGATCATAAACATGATGAACATGTTGATGAACATAAACATGAAGAAGGAGGTAAATTATCTGTGTGGCTATTTCTAATTGAAAATTAGATACTGCGTAAGGGTTTAATGTTTCATTACAGCATTTGATTGATTTACAGCAACGTGGTTCCAGACATTGTTGTGCATTTTATCGTTTGGGAATTTTGGAACTTTACAACTTTCTTCTACAGAAGTTTACCAATTAAAATAGAAAAAATATAGTTCACTATGCAACACTTTGTAAATGAATGTACAATTTAAATGTTATTGTTTCTTCCAAAATGAGTCTCTTTGGAATATACAACAGTTGTGATTTTTCAGGGGAGTAAGAATCTACATAATAGGGCCGTTGTAGCTAATAAACAATATGACTCTGTCAGTTTTACATATGCAAACCAAGAAGGCTGCCACAGAATTATGGGCAGTATTTTTAAAAGACTACTCACAGTTATAAGCCTCATCTGACATTACATATTCCTGCTTGTAAATAGCTTGGGAACTACTTATCACTACTTGCATGGTTTGCATGTTAATGTTGTAATTGCCAGAAATGCAACATATACCTCAGCAAGCAATTTGGGACTCAAGCACAGAACTTATGTCAAAGGAAAACAGTTTTTTGCATGGGGAGTGGTGCTGCCTCCCACCAACAGCACCAAACCAGCAGCTCCCATCAAAATCTGCAAGGGCTGACAGCAGTCAGCTTCTGGATCCAGTCCAGAAAGAAATGTTGTTCCTGGTGAGCAAGGAGATTTTACCAGTACAGCACCTGGAGTTTAGAGCATTTTCTGTTCAGGAAGAGTTTCACCAGACTGTGTGTATGCGTGAGTGCACACACAGCCTTTCTGTGAAGGAAAGACCTCACATAAACCATAGAGCCAGTCCTGGCTGTAATTAAACTGCACCAACCTCCCTACTAATATCGTTGATGTTTATAAAAGTCAAGCCAATAAGACACAGTTACTACCCTATACTTCATTTAAATTCTTTGTAGAGGCACTTCCCTGTGACACTGTGCAGCAAACAGATCAAGGGTATTCATACTCTTAATGGGGCCATGAGGAATTCCAACTGCCTCAAATAAATAATTGCCAAAGCCCTCATCTTCTTCCTGTAGTTTTTACAGCCTTGTCAGCTGAGTTACCTACACTCAGTAGGTCTCATTTTGTGAGTTAATCAGACTCTTGGTATTTACAGACAAAAATACAAATTCAGGTCTCAAGAACTAGAACTAATGGACAAGAGATATTAAAAAATTCTTAATAGAAGAGAAACTAAAGAAGAAAGAAAAAGTGATGCAGAGGAAGCAGTAACATCGTGAACTAGCTCAATTCAGAAAACCTCATGATTCTCAGATTACCAAATCTTTCTGTTTTGTTTAGGATTTTTCCACATACAAAAAAAAGAATTTTTTCCTTCCCACGGTTCTCTCATTTCACATTGTTCTCAATGCCATCCTACGTGTTATGGGGAGATAGATGATTTTTGAAATTGTGATCTGCATTTCAAAGTATAACACCAGCTCAGACCCCCAGCAAAGGCACCAGGTGCATAATAAAACGGACCTCAAGAAAAATAAAGGCAAGTAAAAGGCTCTCACATTACAAACACTGGAGCAGGGGTATCCCTGTAATAACTTCAGATGTTGAAAATCGCAACAGAGATGCACTGTTAACTGCAGCTTGTATTTGCCCACCTCATTATTACCGTTCTATCCAAAGAAACCCAGAACTTCCTTACAAGATTTTCTTGAAAGTTAATATGGAAATATCCAGCCAAAACAACACTGTAATGTACAGGAAGAACTAAGTATAAAGTTTTATCTTTTTAATAGCCAAAACCAGCAAGAATGACCTATAAACATCTCAGTATAATTTTTGTATTTTACAACTGGAGTTCCACTGATGTTCTTGTTGTGTTTTGAGTTATGCTCATATATTACCCAATGCTTCTCAGAAGACAAGCTCAGTCCAGGTGTAATATTGCCACATAAAGTTAATGCAGTGAGGACTATTTTTAAGGCCTCCACAGATGCTGTCATTTAAATCATCGTGGGCAGAGTTCTGCTGCAGAATAATCACAACTGAAATGAATGACAAAGAACAAAGACATCTGTTGTTTTGTAGCTTAAACTCTTTTAAGCTCTTTTTGGGCTCTGCAGCCCAAAGGTAATGCCTAGTTGCAAGACTGTCTTCTTCACAGTATTTTTTATGAAAATGGATACTCTGCTGAGGCATACAGCATGCAGCTGAACTTTTAGTTTCCCACCAGCACACAAAAGAAGGGATGTTCACCACAGTGACTTCAAATAGTCATGTATGCAGGTTGGAAATTCTCACTGGGAAAGGAGAGTGTTCACACCAACCTCTTGCAGCTACCTCACTTGGACACCTACAACATATTCCCCAGATAGTTAATGGACAGAAGTGGTGGCTTTTGCATTTGCAATGTCCTTCAAATTATAACATTAAATTTTCTGTAGCCTTTGGTGCTCCAGGTCTCATAATGTCGAATGGAAAAAGGAAAACTGCATGTGAAATGGATTGTACCTGGAAGTTTCTAAACCATTTGTCAGGAATTTAGTGAGAGGGATAAAGCAGAAGAAAATAGGCACGTACTGTATCTTTGTAGCAAGTACAGACTGAAATGTTTTTGTGCAGACAATCAGTGTGCATAAAATTAACCAGGAGCCTCTCTTAACAAAAGTGGGATCCTTCAAGAAGCCGGAATGCAGCCTGCACGAAGACTCAGGCTCTTTAAGTTCATTCACAGAGTGAACACTACCTCAGTATCTCAGTCATAATGTGATCTGTGCACCTGTAGTCCCCTTATTATACTTTATATTTGCATTTTGTTTATACATTTAGAACCCAAGGTAGAAGAAGAAGCTTTTTAAAATCTCAACAGCTTGGAAGGTCAATGAAATGAGGCACTGAAAATTACAGCCTTGCAGGATTCATTTCCAAAGCTGTCTGAATACATTGTACCCTGGAAATTCCTGACTTTACTTCTATGTTTTCATTTTACTGGAAAAAGCCACTTGAAAATTATGGAGTTGAGTTCAGGTGAAAGAATGTGACTTATAAGCATGAAGACTTCTGTCCTCTTCACAAACAATGTAATGCAGATAACAAATTAAAGGAATATAGGGTTTCTCATAGATAAATACTTCAGCCTGTAAACAAGGAAAGCTTATCAAAGTTAGCATGGCAGAGATGCTCAATTCATAAATACTAAATACTTAAATAAAATCTTGCTTTCTGTTTTAGACTAACATGGTCTTTAGAATCAGAAATTTCACTCAAAACCCATCTTTGATCAAGCTCACCTTGGCTACAAAGCAGGACTATCATGTTGGTTCAAAGACAAAGCTCCTTACACAGACTATATGTTTTCCACCTTTAACCATAATAATACTCAAAAACTAGCCTAGGGCAGGCTAAAGTCAGAGAGGATGCATAAGCCTCAAACTTTCATTATGTAGGAATCAGACATGTTTTGCTTAAAATCATCCATATTTATGAGGTGAGTTTTACATACATTCATTTTCACTTATTCTTAGTACTCAGGTAATACAAGACAACTAGATTAAAAGCAAGTAGTGGGATCTATGATGTAGTACATAAAATCTAGCATAACAGTAAACTACAGGAGTGGAACTACAAAGGACTCTGGAAATTATTAGTAAGTATACTGCAGTTAAAAGAGGTGAAACACGGGTTGTATATTTTTCCCCACAGGCAATAGCAGTCTATTTTCCCTGCAGTATTTATCACTGTGACAAAAATACTGTTTAAAGCAAGGCATAGCTGTTAATACCCACTTATCCTAGAACAGTCTATAGGGTATGCTAGGCTTGTCCACTAAAATAACTAAAGTAAGGTTTTTAGCAGACAGAGTCTGGTGTATCTTCCTTTCTAGATCTTAAAGTTCCACATGCAACACTCTTGCAGTATTACTATTTTGGGGATTTGATCACATATGCAGTTGAACAAATGAATCTTCTGTCTGAAGACCTCAGCTTATTAAGAAAGAGCTCATGCCAGATACAGTCATGATACGAGCTCAAGTAATTTTTAGTCAAGGAAGAAGCACACATATGAAAACCATGCTTTTATTTTCTCAAACTGCCTTTTACTTCAGCACATTGAAATCACATCTAAATAGAACTAAAACCTGCATAGTTTTTGTCCTTCCTCTGACAAAAAAGGCACATAATCCTTTGAGGTGCTGGATCTCATGAGTAAGAGTAAATCCACTCCTCCTCCACTGTTTAACAGTGATTTAATTTGTTTTAGTCCTGTAGATTTTGTCATACCAACTTTATTCAATCTTTCTGAAATAAGCAGAAAAAAGTCTCATCAAAATAAAGTTTCAAAATAAAGTGTATAATTTAATTATTTCAAGAGTATTTAAAAGGGACCTCACAGATAAACCCGAACCATACTAGCAGCAGCAGCTAAGTTAGACTTGACTTCTTTTTTGTTTACTTTTAAATTTGGTGACCAACTTGAAAAAGCTGGAATTCAGTAGCCTGAACTTTAAAAAGTTTAATGATCTTTTCTTGTATTCCAGAGACTTATCAGCATGGATTGCCTCCTTCCTATTTTTCTGTCCTTTCAAGTATTACTTGGAAATGATAAACACAGGTTGATTGTATAAACTGAGGTGGCAAAAGTCAGAGATTTCATATTCTGTCAGAAAAACTCAGATGTGGCATCAAATGAAAAACTCCACCAAGAGATAGTATTTTCATGGGAAGTATTCGTAAATACCTTATTAAAATTACCAAGACATCATTGGCATAGCAATACTGCACGCCATATACAGGTCTTCTCTTGAAAAAAATTGGTATCCGTGCAAGCCTGATAAACCCACATACTCAACTACATACTGGCATAATAGAAACTTTGTGCTTTATATATTTAGAGGAAAACAGACTTGCATTAAGCAGCCCAGCCTATGTGCAAGTCCTTTGTGGCAATGCATTAAAATGTACTTAAAGTGAAGTGTTACTTAATGTTTCAAAATTTATGAACTAACACTTGATTTCTCAGTTTTTCCATCCTTCTTCCCTTCCTTTCTTCCAAAACAGACTATGAGGCAAATAACACTGGTATTGGGTACAATATATTACTTGCTGAATACAGCACGTTAGGCCAGTGATCAGAGTAGAGGGCACATTGTGATTGTGCTGGATTTTAGCCATTATAAGTAGTTTTGCCTCAGTTTTAATGGACAGGTTCATATCTTCATATCATTATACCGGTATAAAAGTCTAAACAAAAGCAAACAAAAGATAAAGACACAAAGTGCAATCAAAACTCAGCAATTTAAAGCCAGCCGCCTGCCTTGTTT
The DNA here is from genome assembly GCA_033439905.1 of Ceryle rudis. NCBI lineage: Eukaryota > Metazoa > Chordata > Aves > Coraciiformes > Cerylidae > Ceryle > Ceryle rudis. Next base: position 68,823 of record JAAGNO010004118.1, on the reverse strand, counting down.
TTCAGTGCAATTTATTTGATTGCCTTGTGTGCTAACCCTAAACTACTGCATCATTCAGCTGAAAGGGTAAATTTGGGATCTGTTCAGCTCCCGGTGGTGTCCCTAGTGCACTGCAATTACAGAAACACCTGGTTTGAATAATTTCTCTGCACTCTACTGTAAAAATTCAGTGCTCAACAGACCAAAATTTCATCTTAGTCTGCAAGATAAATAATGTACGTATAATGGACTCAGATTTGTAAAGGGCTGTAGACTTCTCCCCTGTGTCTTCAAGTACCATAGTCATCATGGAGCAACTTAAAAGGGAAAATGAGATTTGTTAAACTTTTTTTTCTGACATTATATGCAATATTATATTGCAATTATATGCTGGAACACTCACAGAGATTCATACCAAACCTAAAGGTACCTACAGTAAACCCACTGCTAAGAGCTTACCAAACACTTCCAGATTTGATATTCAGAAAATAAGTCAGCACATTTTCTAGTTTTGAAACCTTGCACGATGCTTAGAGCAGCACAGAAGGCGAGCCTTGTCCTGTCACCTACAATGACCTGAATACTAGGTTATTTCTTTCTGTGCAGGATGGATTAGTTGGCCAGCACTGTCAACATGTTAGATAAATGCACTAATCTGCATATGCACCTATTTCATCTGTAGCTTCTACCATGCTTAGGTCTATAAAATTTAGGGTTCTCACAGCTACAAAAATTTACTTTCCAGTCACCATGAATTTCTTCAGCCGGTTAGTAAGTATTTTCACGTTTCTAAGGTGACAAAAATATATATCATACACACACCATAACCTAGAAATTGGATCACAGGGTACTGGACCAAGACTAGAAGCTATTAACAGCAGAAATGGAAAAGTTTAGTCATGCTACTTTACCTCCCCCTTCACCTTACCTGTAAGAATCTGCTCCGTTGTCAAGAAAACTTCCTCTTAGTTCTTGGCATGTGTACAAAGATTATATGAAGTAGTGCCCAAATGGCAGTGTGCAAATATTACATGGTTGAGATTACTAATTTACTTCTTTGGAAGCACCCACTAATCTGCAAATACAAGCAACTCTTGGGTCCTATGGAAGCAACAATAATAAGAAGCAATAAATCTCACCTTCTATATTTGAGATGAAGGTTTCGAAGACCAAAAATTTCATAATCGTGGTTAAACACTTGTGATTTACATGGAAGCAGAAAGAAGCCCAGCCATAGTGATTCTAATTCATAAAATATTTTCATTTTTTGAAATTTTCATTAAAAAGATAAATTGCCACCTACTGAGGCAGGCTTTGTCAAAAAGAGGGCTCCTTGCTGTACTGTGCAAACTAAAAATCAGTTGGTAGTATTTTTATGAATATGAAACATTTGCTTTACAAGCCTTATTGGGTTGCTGCTAGAGGCCAAAGAATTGGTACATTTTTTGTTTCCTGTTGGATGAGTGCTAAATCTCCTCTGGCTCAGATGCTCTGCATACATCATTTTTCCTTATGCTGGCAACATATTGCTTTGACTTTTCCAAGAACCAGTGAAATACAGCAAAATTATTCTTTTTAAGAGGAATACAAACCACAAGCATAGCTTGAGGAAATTTATTTCTAAAATGCAGCATAGAAGTAAGAAAATCTTTTTAGCATAAAATCCCACCTGAAGAACAAGCATCACAAGCTTCTTCAAAGAAAGATGCAAGAATCACAGAATAACCAGACTTACAGAAAATGATTTTTAAATCCTTTCTTTTATTTCCCATTTGATTGTTACTTAGCTCATGGCGTGAGTTTTTGACCACTAAATTTTCTTTTAAAACAAAAAATATCTGCCCAAAGGAGTGGGACATTTAAATTAATGTGAACCAACTTCTGTTAACTTTATTTCCTGGAAACAAGTTCGGCATGTTTATTATATGAATGCAAAACAATTTTCTATTTCTTTTCTCTGGTTTTACCTCCTATGCGCATGTACTGCAAAAGGAGAAGTATGGCCTCTTCTCTTTTGTTGTTATTTATTGCCTCCTACATCATTGCTATTATTTTTTTTAATTACCAATTAATTAATTAATGGAATTGTTCTGATCATCCAAAGTTGAAAAAAACCCCAACACTCAGTGTTCTCTGGAATTTTAATATACTTAATTCTTTTTTACTACATTCAAAAATTTTTACTAGAATTCCTTAAAGAGCCCCTTTCTCCTCCAAGGCAGTTAGAGAACAAGTCCACAGTTTGCAGTGCCTTATATAATAGTTCCTATTGGAGATATACATCTGGGGCCGATTTCTTAACTGTTGTGATTTCATGGATTAAAAATTACTTTAAGCATTTGGTTTTCTAAAAAGATGTGGCTTGGGACACAGAGGTAAAGGAAAATTGACATTAGTATGTAAATTGACATTTAGCTTGGGTGGAAGTTAATGAGCTCTATCCTGTCAAAGCCTGAAATTGCCCACGAGCTTTCTTAGAAGATGCTTCAAGAAATGAATATGAACAATTTTCCAACAAAAGAAAAGCTTCTGCAAGCTCAATTAAAACTCATCTTCAGGCTCTGAACATTGCTAAACATGAGACCGAAATTTACTCCAACTGCTGCTGTGATCAGTGGTACGGAGGATACAAACACATCCACCCTTATATCTGTAAGCAGAACAAGTGTGTCTATTACAGATCTTGCAGGAGCCAATCAAATGGCAAACCCAACCGTCTCTTTGACATGTGTTCGTTCAGGTAGGAACACATCTATTTCCAGTCTAGAAAATGAGCCACAGCATCAATAGACAAAAATGTCACAGACCACAGTCTCTGCTTGAACATTTCTGCCCCATTCAGAGGGAGAGAACTGTGTGTTGCATGTGAAGTAGCAGGTTTTCTATTATATTTAGTCTTGGATGACAAATGCTGTACAGCTATATCTGCTATAAAAACGCTTTCTGACAAATGAATGGACAAGAAATACAATCGTTGTAGTAATATCATTACAGAGACTGATTGCAGCCCAAGTCCTCCTCAATCTCTTTAGTAACGCTTTGAAAGAACTACGCAATTCTGAAAGTCCCATTATTCAGCGTGGCAGTGTGGCAGAAAAGGTCTTGAATGCCCTAGAGAACTCAATGGTCTTGAATGCCCCAGAGGGAGGGCTACTGATGCTTGAACTTTTGCACCCAAGGTTTCTTCACTCAATATTGTTTGAACTCTTGCAAAAGGCTCATCTCATAAATACTGGATTCTCTGCAATATTCATATGATCAGACTGGGCTGTCAGTAGGGGATTGCTAACTGTGTCTGAAAATGAAATGGCAACACTCTTCAGCTTCCTGTATACATTTAATGTGACATCTAGCCACCTTGGCATGTCTACAGAATATGCGTGTTTTAACCTCACGGAAGAACCAGGAGAAGGGTCATACCTCACAGAGGCATTCCAGAGACGTTCATGGATTTCTACCACAGGCTGTCACGGAGTTGTTATTAACCTAAGTGTTAGCAAAGAAAAGTAGCCCAGATACAACATGCAAATAGCTCCTGCTGAGAGCCTACAGCACTGACATCTTTTTAGGAATGGAGTTTCTAAAGCCCAGCTTCACATTAAGCAGAGGCTTTCTAGAGGAAAAAGAATGGGAAAGGTTCTTTTAAAAGAGGAGCAACAGTTTGTGACAACTTTCTTGACCTCAAAAATGCACATGCTGGAAACTCTGACAAACTCTCTTCTTTTTCCTTTGATGGAGAACAAACATGTCTCATTCTACTTTTTTTCTTTTTTTTTTTTGGTATTATTCCTTTTTAAAGTGACAAATGAATAAATAAACAACATCTGGGTTTCAGAGTAGCCATCTGGAAAAGTCTTGGAAGTGAAGTCTAGAAAGGCCCCCAGAGAATGCTCAAGAGACGGAGCAGAGAAATTGGAATGGAAAGTATCTGCAGGTGCACCCACTGAATAAAGGGGGTCGTGCTTAATCCGCATGTGTCTGGTGAGGAGCCATCATCCACACTGCACCAGAGCTGTGCTGCACTGACAGTCACCCTTCACTGGTGTTGACAGAGAGATGAAGGTACAGGATGGATGTGTCTCCAGTAGTTCGACCAGTAAAACCCACAACTTAACTCAGGCACACAATCCCCCTACTAGCCATCCTTTGCCAATTATTTTTGAACACGGCTCTGCTTTAGGCACACATTAGAGGTTTTTATATCAGAGCTTTAAACAGCAGTTCATTATGTGGTTTATTAGACTTGAAGTGCAGTTTCATGGTCAAATTGATTTAATGCTGGTCTTGCCTTTTTCTTCCCCATCTGCAAGCTTGCATGCTCTCTCTCGTGCTGGCACCAGCGTAGTATATGGGCCCCTGAAGCCAGCTTAATCAGGAAGTTGATTAAGCTGAATATTAATAATTTTTTGCTTTGGGATCAGATCAGCTTCCTGAACTGGCTGATTGCATGGCTGCACAAAAACAAGTTCTGAGAGAAGAGAGAGGATTAGATTGTGGTGCAGGCTCACTCTGCCCCTTTTAGCAGCACCACAGACCTAGACTGTCCAGACTTCTTTGGACTCTCCTTCTCTGACTCTCACACCCAGGAGGTGTGCTAGAATGGCACCAAGATTATTTTTGCTGCTTTTGCCTCAGATGTCTATTTTGCAAGCTTCACAACTGAATTAAGTATGGGGGAAGGAGGAATGAACCTTAGCATGCAAGTGATCAGAACAATCACTTAAATGCATTTTTTAAAAAATCTGCTTCTTTTATTAGATCATCAATTCACAAATACTTTTAACAAAAAAAATGGGTTGGGTTCTGAATCACCATTCATTATAAAATCAACAGTCTCTCAGCCATAACTAGCAACTGAATTGAGATATAGGTAGGAAAATAGTATTTAGAAGTTAAACTCTTTGGCAGGAATTTCATTCAGATGAGTTGGTGTAAATGTTGATTTCAGGTATCAGAACCATAAGATTAGGTTATTTTTTCTTTTACTTGTTTTCAGCTACTATGAGGACATAACAGGCTAAATTTTTCCCCAAGTGCTGTTTGCTTCTCTGTTCCAAATGTCTGAATTCCAGGCTGTTTCCTTCCCAGTTGCACCATAATAGGGATTGTGACAGTAATAAGATTATCTAGTGTTAAATTCATTCAAGTCATTTCATGGCTTAAGAACTTCCTTCAGGCTTTTACTTTTCTAGCCAAGGAAGTGTTTTTCTTAAAACAAATTATGCTAAAATAATAATTTAGAAACCCTCACCAAATGTTCTTGGGCTTATGACATAAATAAAGAAGATTTTGGGTTTGGTTCAAATATATCCCTTCAGTGTTGTGAAAAAGTCCATCAGTATTTCTTCATAATAATTAAATTAACTGTCAGGAGTAGGTAGTAAAACAATGTATCGTTCATTGTCCCAGCTGAATGGCAGATTCATAAAGGAAAGATAATTGGGAAGTGCAAAATACAAAAAAGGGTGATTCTACAGGCATATGCCTAGACATGAGTTCCTCACAACAAGGCCCACATCTGCCCTCCGTGCTGCACCAAGAATGATGTACCCCCAGGTGTGTGACCGGGTCTCCTGGCTGCCACCGCAACACAGGAACAGTAAGAAGGGAAGGAAGTCCCTGCTGCTCAGCCCTTGCATATTCATCCACATCAGCACAGCCAAGAAAAAAGCCAGCCTGGAACATTTCTCTTGGCAGCAGTCACCTTTTGCTTGCAATGCCCCAGTGTTTTGAGGCTCATTTTAATTTTAACTGGGATCATCTCTTGATCTGTGTTGCCAAACAGTCCCACAAGGAACGTTCCCACGTAACTCAGGATGACAGAGAGCAATAGGCAGCTGGAGCTGCTTCATGGGAGCTCAAAGCAAATCCAGCTGAAGTGTGAAGCCCTGTGTCACTACACAAGTGCTTTATACCCACTTTCTTTGACATAGATGGTTAGGGATTAAATATTCCTCCAGTCTTAATACAAAAATAATTTTTATTAACAGATTAGAAGCCTTTTTTCCTAGTCTATCCTGCGCTTGACATAATTTTGCAGAGCAGACATAAAACTCAGGTAGAATTAGGGCTTAGTTGCATATTAGAAGTTTTTAGAATGAAAACCATAACCCATCAATGGATAATCTCTGAAATTTTACTGATCACATTTCATTCTCATGAGTAAGTGCTCATGAAGCTGGTCAATCAAATGGCAGCTGCAGCTTTTCCTTCATGAAAATCTCTCCAGAAAGGTCTAAAAAGCTTTAATTAAAGGAAATCAGCTAAAAAGCTCTAACTGATAATAAATAAACTACGAAGTCTCCAGTGGGCTTAGATGGAAGGACTGTATAACAACTACAGGTGTGCTGCAACCATGATATTATGAGCATTTAAATGTCCAGCAACATGTATCTGGCCTTATATCAGGTGCTACACTGGATATTTTAAATATAACCTTGGTCTGGGTACCTTTCTTGTCGACTTTCCTGTTGTCCAACAAAGCAAGTAAATACATCAGAGACGACCACAATATTTTTGTTACATTTGTACCACATCCCCACCCTCTGTTCTAATTTCTTACGCATGTAATTCTACTTTTACTGGATCGAGTGGTAGAAACTTCTACTGACTGATCTTAAACGGTCATAAAAAATGCAACGCAACATTTTCCAATGTTCCTTCTCAAGTCAAACTATGACATTTCACAGATTTTGTTAAATTTAATCTTATTTTTTAAAAAAACCCTCAATTGTGTTAACGCGGGAAATTAATAAGGTAAGTCCTGTGCAGGTAATGACTCTCTGAAGGGTAAGTCCAAATTTCAACAGAGGCAACATTTGAGTTTTACAGGGGGATATAGCAGTCCTACACTATTTGTCTGAACAGGTGTGCAATATTTTACACCTTAGGCAGGAATAAAAAGAAGAAAACAATGCAGCCAATCTCACTGGGAGATGATGATGATGATGGCATTTTTTAACAATGCTGATAGGAATAAATATGCTTCCATGGCTTATTGTTCATGTACCAAAGTAATGAAGGAAACTCCTGTTCTTATGCCTCTTGCATTTTATAGGTCAAAAGATGGCTTAATAATCAAGAGACCAGCCATCAAGTCACGTTCCATGAGAACCTGTGCTCAGCTGGAACTGGTGCATCTGCTCAGTCCCAGGCTACCTGTTAATTTACATACACAAGCTTAAGAGCCAGGCCAGAATCCCATCCCCTACAAGCACATCTGCAGTTAGCTACAGTCTTCCTGCACTGTCATCCATGCAGAACACAGAATGAAATACTCTCATTATAATTTAATCTAAACCAATTGGTTTTATAATTTATTGCTATTTCTGGTTTGCAGAAAAATAACTCACAATGTAAAATGAAACCACTAATAAGCAAGTATCTATTCCAACATCACTTCATGGACTCTTAAACACTTCTGACTTCAGTTTCGTATTTGGAGAATGCCTGCTTACATTTCAGTAAATCTGTTCATTATTAAGTCTAACTATCACCCATGAATTCATTAACGTCAATCAGATTTCCTGTGATACGCAAACCGGCATTAAAAGGCAGCAAATACATTGTTGGAAATCTCAGTTACAGGTAGATGGGAACAAAGTCCATAAAACAGAAGGAGATTTTTGGCATGCTATTATTACCACTCCTGAGAAAATGAAAGTTTTGTAGTTTTTTGGAAATTAAAGAACTACCTTTGTTTAGTTTAGCTGGGCCTCAGAGTTTCCTGATCACTGTCAGCAAAGGCTAGTAAGTTAAAAGGGAAGAAATATTATAAAATGCCACTAGAAGGTAGTGCAGTCTAAAATTGAATATAAGGACTCTGGGGCTCAGTTCTAGCCTCTAGAAATTTGCGGGGATGAAATTCATTTATGTGCAGACAGCTGTCATGAAGCATACACACCTTTTATATTCCCACATAGACATCAAAAAAAAAAAATTGTTCAATGATGCATTGGCCAACTGCACTGTATATGGAGGGCAAAACTTAGCCTGGGGTGTTGATAGCCTGTGCTTCTGCTCCCCCCTGCCCCACTATAAGCATCACATCAAGATAACCCAACACTTTTGTGAGATACATTAACATGCATCATCAGTGACCGTGCAACCAAGAGTAATGTAATGACACTAAAAAGAGACAGAAATCTTCAGGCTGAATTCCAGGAAAGATTGTCTAAGGTCCATATGACCATGAAAGAGACTCCAGGAGAGAGCAGTGGGAAGTCTCCATCAACATTTAATTAACACAATGAAGCAACAGAAAAAAGAAAAAAACCCACCACTTAATGCAGAAGGGAATTAATAATTTGATTCAATTCCTCTGCTATGTTTGACTGAGCTGGTAGCCCTGGATTTGAGGTGTTGCTCACTATGCCCATTATGTTGCTACCTGGAAGGAGGGACATGTCTGGAATGCTCTGTCCAATTAACTGAAAGTTTCCAGGAGCACTCAGGGTAGTGTTGGGCAAAGTGCTGCTGCTTCTGTCAAAGCTTAAGGGGGAAAAACTGCTCAGTGCCAGGCAGGCATTAGTGCAGAGCAAGCGGCTGTGGGCAGGCGGCTCTCCTGGCTGGCAGCACAGCACTGGCTTCCCGGGGCAGGGAACAGCAGCTGGAGCACGCTCTGGTGAGAAAGGTCGCCTGCAAACCTCTGTCTCGGGAAGGGAGAAAGGAAGGAAAAGAAGGAAGCACTTCTTTAATTTATAAAGCCCTAAGCTTCTGGGCATACATGCATATTCATAGCAGCTCTTTTAAACACAACATGATGATGCAAATAGTTTACTTACTAATCCATGAGATATACTCACCCAGTAATATCAGGTAGGCAGAAAAAAAACATGAAGTCTCTTCCTCCCTAGCAGATGTCCTTGAAATTTCCTTACATGCTTAAACTCCATTCTCATAGTTTACCTTATCAACCCTGTCTCACAGAGCAAAGAAATGCATTTTTCAATTATTATTGACGTGCTATAGAATAGAAATCCAAAGGGGATACTGTCAAATTCATATGGTTAGAAATAAATAGGGTAATCTTCATAGTGCTGAAGTCACTAAAATAGATGTGATATTTTTATCTGTGGCCACATATATATACTGTTTATCAGTGCAATTACAGGTAGGGAAGATTATATTTATCTTTTCTTTCCTGTGAAATGGAAATGGAGGAAATTATTTGTCTTCTAAAAGACTTGAATTGAGTGGAAATTGAAGACCTACCTGTTGTGATAAATAAACTATTTTTTCCTCTGAACTATCAAGAGAGGAATGGTAAACAAACAGCTACAAATTATATCATTAAGCTATGCAAATCAAATGCATTTAAAAACAAATAAACGCAAACCTATTTAGGTATTATTTTTTTTTTTAATTCAGATGATACAAATTAACATATTTCTAGTGCTTAGTAAAGTATACAGCATTGCCTTCTCCAATATTCTGCTAACTTAAATGGCCTACAAGTGTCTGCCAAGGCAAGAAGGGAAACTCAGCCTTTACCAACCTGACAGCAACTGCAGGTGGCCAGTAGCAACTTTGATATTTCAAGCACATTTTAGCCACTATCTTGAGAGCACTTCTCATTCCAGAAGAGCCATCTGTCACTATAACCTACCCACCTCCACAGCCAAACAGGCTGCATAGTGTTCTCTTCTTTTAGGGGTCAGCATAAAATTTGCTAAAAGCTATTAAGGAAAATGCTACTTTCCCAGCTCATTGCACATCAAAATATTTGAAGCTGTCTACTTCTGTGAGTAGGTGGCTCTTCTTCCATAAGAAAAGCCTACAAACTTCCTGCTTTTCATTGATCAGTGTCTCCTTTCACAAAAGGAAAAGGTTTTAGAAGTGCTTTAAATAGCTTTTATCAAGGAATTTCTAGCTTAATAAAAAGATCTAAGAGCCACAAGCATCTTGGTGTAACAACTTTTCAGCTTTTCCAGCTTGTATTAGAAAAGTCATGTAAGGCTCTGGGAGTTTGTTTTGTTTGTCAAGCTGCAAAACCTCAGCACACAAGTAATGCATTTGTTTACCACTTTCATTTCTTTTGAAGTCGGTCATTCCAATGGCTTCCCTGCTATTATATATTATATATATTGTAAGTTTTGTCCAACTGCATTTAGGACAGAGCTTGCAAAGACAAATGCTTTCTGTGGGGAACTTGTTAATATTGAGGAGATATGTATTCCTTTATAAACTGTTCATTTAAGCAGTTCTTGAAGCTGGCATTACCCAGGGATTTTGAACTTAGTCCCAGAGACTTTCTTCAGGATTTCCTGTCAATGACCTTCTTCAACATACCTGAAATTCATTACTATGTACACAGGGTTTTCTGAGGTTCAGACTTCAAAGGTGACTCCTTCTTTGATGCCTGAGGTTAGATAGCTTGGGACAAAACTTTAAAAGATCTTCAGATTTCAAAGCAGTCTGGGTTGTACTTGTTTACAATAATTAAGTCACCAGATTTTCAAGTAAGTTTACAAGGTCAAATGGTCACAGGGAGATAATGGAATTTGGATAGAAGCTTAAGAGCTTAACTGTGTGTAGTTTTAGGACAGGATTATGCAGAGGGAGTAGTATTCATACCACTGAGAATTGTAAAACAGTATGTTGGGCACTTCTGTGAAAGGTACATGCTGCAAAGGACTTGGGGCTTTCACCACTTTATATATAGGAATGGTCATGCATCGGATATGCTGGAGGCTTTTGAGCTAGGCAACAGGGAACTTGCATAAAAACATGTCAGGCACCCATACTTTATGAAGTTCCTGTGGTATATAAGTTGCCCCTATGTTTTATATCAGTAAGCCTGTTGCAAAACTCAAAAACTAGCTAATAGGAAAGCAGGATTTATGCAGTAAGGGATTGTTCCACTTCCCTGGAATGCTTTTTGTGGGGGTGGCAGCACAGATATATGTTCATGGCATCACTTTTAAGAGCCAGAAGTTGACACTGTTGAAGAAGTTTGTTTCTACACCAGTACATTAGTCAGCTCCTGGATATTCAAAAGTTGTTTGCCCCTTGAGCACACTTGAGGGAAATATGACTGATGGCAATAAAACTACTTGCAGAAATATGTTATTGCCAGCAGACAATAACAGAGTTGCCTATGTCCCCACAGGCATTTGCCATATATATCAAGATGTTTGTTATGAGCAGCTGACTTCTCTAGAGGAGCCTAAATTCTTTCTGTACTCCTGTACAGATGGAGTATTTTCTGCCATACCAAGAAAACTCCCTTTGACACACACTCTAAAAGCCCTCATTTTACAGAATCACAGAACAGTGGATGTCAGAAGGGACCTCTGGAGATCATATGCTGCAAGCCCTGTGCTCAAAGGAGGGTTGAACCAAATGTCTTGACTAGTAGATTGTCCAGCCTCTGGCAGGAATCACTTCTTTGATCTTAGGTTTAGCTTGTTCTGCCTTTCCATACAGAACTACTGCCTGGAACTCCTTATGGTGAGACAGTTTCACCATTTCCCAGTGCTGGTCCAGCATCAGGTTATGCACCTGCTGCAGTCCCCTATAGGAAGTAAGTGGGAAGAAAGCCCTGAATATACATGAATGAGAAAGGCTAATAAAGCGTTCACAAGTGAGCCATTTCCGTGGCCTGTCCTGACAGCATGCACTAGAAGATGGCCAGGGATCACCTTAGAAGAACTGATTTTTTTGCTCTAATCATCAGAGGGCTAACCATGACTCTGTAAAACCTTTTCTCCTTCTACAAGAATGATGTGCTGTTCAGACAGGGGTATCCACACATCACTGGGTTTATAGTCCTCACTCAAGCTGAGGACATCAATTGCCGCTGAACAAATTTCTAGCATGTCTCTCACTCTTCCTCTGTCCTGAAACTTAAAGATTCTATTTGATTTCTACTGTCATACTTACTTCCATGCTGTCAAGTTTGTTTTGCCTTACTTGCCAGTGATTTCTGTGTAAATAGCTTCATTGCACCCTTCAGATTGGGATATGCAGTTTTAACAGCAATTTTTGTCTGCGTAGAAGTTAAACCTTGTATTAAACCTGCTATAGGATGTGTCTTTTTAAAGGACCAGAAGACTTTGCACTGAAAATTCATTACTACACAATCACACAAGACAAATCTCTAAAATGATAACCAAATATTTAAAATTAAAATAGCTGAACCACATGAATACTTCAAATGTTCATTTCAGTAAAGAAAATTTATTCAAAGCAGGTTTATATCTATATGATCAACACTAATTCTATAGCTTCATACATGCAGACAAAAATCTTTTATGAAAAAAAATGTCTCTCTGGTACACTCTCCTACTTCTGGGCCAAATCATCAACCAGTGGTAAGGGAAGTTCATTTAACTTGCTTGTTTAAAGCATGATTTCAGTGGAGACGCTCATTTACAGATTTGAGACTAGAGCAAGAGACCACCCATTAGGCTACATGCAGCAACGGGACTGCAGTGGATTACAGACTGCTGCAAGCTCTAACTGGTATTTAGAACACTGGGATGCCTGGACCGTGTCAGATCAAGGGCCCACTTAGCCTGGGATTTTGTCTCCAGCTGCAAATGCCTAAGGATGTCCAGGAGAACAAGGCACATGTCTCAGCCTTCAGGCTTTTGGACACTGAATGGATGTTACCCGCTATAGGAAGAGTTAAAGAATCATACTTATACTAAAAGGGGGTTCTGTGGTCTACCTCCAGTCTTGTTGAATATGTTTCGTATTGGCATTTCGTTTTATTTGAGCACAGACACTTGAAATTGATATGCCTTATTTACAGTTAAAGTACTTTTTCAACTTGCAGTCTTCATAAACAATATATTAATATTAATTTCTAAACTTACTTCTAGATCAGTTAAGCTGCATCAACAAATTTGACACTAATGGTAGCAGATGTATGAAATACATGTGTTGAATATTTTATAATGTTGATAGAATATCTGGAAATTAAAGAAAAGCAGTTAAGCTGTGACTGGGTACAGAAGTAGGCCATATCCTGTATATTTTTAACTCATTTTCCACTAATTAGAGCAGAGGGTATGCTTAGTTAGGCATATAATTAAGCAATAATACCCTAGTGATTCAGTAAGCACTACTGGTAGCTTGCTAATTAATGACTTCATGAAATCTACTAGTAGTTCTCTTATCACTTCGATCAATGAGTTATTGATCTCATAATAATATGGATGTATCTGAAGAAGTAACTGTCACCAACTGTACTGATATAACCTCATTCAAAACAACCTAATCATTGTTTTCCTGTAAGAGAAAATTTACATTTTTTTTATATAGTATTTTCAACTACATCCATCAGTGTATAATTCTGGCCCATTACAGTTAGGTTACTGAAAAGTGGCAGAAAAAACAGACAATACACAAAAGCAAAAAGAAAGAATACTAGACTAAATATATTCTTGTTGGAAACAGTACATTCAAAGAGTATATAGATTTAAAAGGCTTATTGTATCAACCAGATTCTCACCTTATCAATAAAAAGGATTACATACTCTGCAGGATTAAGTAGAATGAGTATGGGTGCTTACTCGCGTTCCTGGATCTAGACTATCTTTAGGTGAGTTTCTTAGGGATTGTTGTCTATTTGTAAAAGCTGCCCAAGAAAATACACATAAAATGGGACTACTCCGTGACTCTCTCCTTCAGTTCTAACACAGCTTCTAACCCTTCCTATACCTTGAGTCAATGAACAGTGAGCACTGCTAGCTTTCCTGATAGCAAGACCAAAATTACAGTACAATTTCTTTTATAATTATTCCAGTAGCAGAAATAAATACAGGTCAGACATCTCTCAGGATGAGATTGATGCACTTGATTTTGAACAATAATTTAGTTTCAGTTAATGAAGCCTGTAATATTTAAATAGTACCCTTCTTTGCTATATTAAATGGTGCAAAAAGTCTAATGCGTGATTAATTTTTAAAAATTGTAATGGTTCCAGAATATTTCATCGCTGAATGATTCATTGGACAATGCCAGATTTAAATATCTGGCAAAGATTTCTTCTTATGAAGAATTACACTCTACTAAACCCTGAACGTAGCAGGCCAAAGTTGACCATTAATTTTTTTTTCCTCCAGTTTCAAAGTGCTTTGTCATTAAATATTAATCTCTTCTCCAGAAGAACCAGAGCACCTGGCCTGAGGCACTGAAGCAAAAGAAGTGATCCTTCTGACTTTTTTCAAGACCCATGCAGTCTCCAAGGGTTGATAATAAGGTAAGGAAAGTATTATCCTCTCTTGCCAGCCTTGGTAATGAAACCCCTATTTTGTCCAACTCAAACTCACCTCCCAGGTGTCTTTGTCACAAGACACAGCTGTGGAGTTCTCAGAGGCGCGATGCTGTCTGCGAGTGCAGCATGTCACCCTGGACTGCAAAACCTATAAACCCTTTGCCTCCAGGGAACCAACCCCTCCACGTTTCCCTAAACATACTCCCTCCTGCCTCAGCTGAATTGTACATCTTTGCTTTTGCATTCTGCCAAGACAATGCAGACGGAGCCTTCATCTTTCCACCCACACACCCACGATCCATCTCATATATTTCTACCTAGGGAATTCTAATAACTCTCTTATTAGCCTTTTCAACCAAAGGAATCCCTTCAAATCCCTAATGGATTATCCAGACAAGCCATTTATTTCACCAAGACAAGCCAAATATTTATTTTTCAGTATTTTAGCATTTTTCCTTTTTCTAGGGCACAATCTCTAGCTTCCTATCAGGACTTTCCCATCGTGCATTGCTCTATATTTCACCAAATTACCTCTGTCCTATCCCTGGGATGTACAACTTGGTTTTACCAATCACTGCATGGAAGGTTACCAGGAGAGATACCACTTTAAAACATTCCTCCCGAGGAAGCAAATACCCTGAATTTTTCCGGGAGTGCTGAAGGAATTGTTCTCATGTCTTTATGAATAAGAGTAGTAGACCTCATTTCCAGTGGGATGTTTGTCTCTCTATCTGGTCCTCTTCATTGAGCTACACCTCAGAAGACAGAAAACTAATTCCTGCTCTGGGAGAGGCATGTTCAGGGCTGTAAAAACCAAACTGCTCATTAGGGAAGAGGCAGCGGAGAACAAATGTCCCGTCCTGCAACACGTTCACACTGTCACAGCACATATACATTAAAGAGGGGGAACAGAGCTAGTTTCTGGGTTTGTGTTTGCAATATAAACCAAAACCAGCAGAACTGCCCTTACATGCTTAAAAGAAAGACCAAGCACCCATGTTAAGTAGCTGCAATTGGTGTGGTGATGATGCCCAGTTCATACAGTTCATTGGAGAACTGAACCATGAAGAGGAATTCCCTCATTTAAGTTTGAAAGATCACCTTATGTCCAAAACAAAAGACTAGTTCTCTTTTAATATGCGTGAGGGGGTAATGGCATACATTTCATACTTCCAGAGAGAGATATAATTCATACTGCTATTTCATAACCATATCAAAGACCAGCTACAGCTAGCAACATGCATAAAGATGAAGAAAACACCACAGTGAAGGTGGTGAGCTGAATTACAAAGCACTGTATTCCTTTCACTGAGCGGAAGGCAGCATGCTAGAAATTAAAAGGAAATTCAGCTGCTGTGGTCTGCTTGTTCCTCCAGCCTTCTGAGACTGCAAACTAGCTGTCTGTGTGCAGCACCAAGCCGCTTAGTCACAGGACACAAACAAATAAGAGTCAGCACAACCCTAAGTAAAGGAGTGGGCCAGCATCTAAAAGATTAAATGCTCCACAGCCTGTTACCGGCTGAGTAAATAACCCACTCCTTCAAATAATTGTTTAAGAGGCAGTTTTAAGGCCTTTTGGGTAATTGCTATATTTGGTTCCAGGATCAACATAGCCTGTTGCTAATGAATTACTTGTATTAAGAGTTAGATGCTGGATTCTTCAGCCTGCTGTAAAAGAAAATAAATGATATTGCATCTAAAAATTGTGAAGAAAAACAGCTAAGTGGCCATATGTTGAGCTTTAGACTGTGCAAATCCCAGCAATGATGCTACAAATTTAACGTTGGTTAAATTATCCGAAAAGAGAAGCATCACAAAATGATGTTTTCTCTTTCTTCTCCCTAAATCCAAATGGTAAAAAATAGCAAGAGATGTGGCAGAAAATTGTAAAAAGCTGACAGTTTCAGGCCAATTAAGGGGAACATTTAACTCTGGCCAAGGACAGTTAATTCTAAGGCCACATCTAAAAATCAGGAAGAGCTGGAACAAAAGCAACCATAATTATATTAAAAGTGCCTCATTAATGTAGCATCGGAATATTGTAAGGAGGGGAGGGTGCAAGAATTAATAGTTTTATTGTAAAAATAAATTGCTGTGTCGTCCTTCTTTTTGTATTGCTATCTAAAGCTTCCCTAGTAATTGAGCAAGCTAAACGTATCCTTTGTTAGATGAAAATGTGGCCAGGCCATTAGCTCCTTTTTTATCTGACAGCTTAATAGAGTGAAGCTTGTGTTATAAAAATGAACACTGCAAAGGAAAATTAAGTTGGAAGAATTTAGTAGGGATCATACCATGTTACTTTTTTTAAGGTAAGTCCCTTTCGAAGGGGTTCAATCAGTGCTACTATTTCTTTTGGTTTTAATAGAATCCATATATTTATATATTACATATAAAATCACAATAATGGGATTTCTTGTTCAGAGTACATTAAATTTATCACTGATTTTGAAATTGATAAATTGTGCTGTGGCTCTGTTGTAACATGTGACTGATTTTGTAACGTCTGGCATAAGAGAAGGGTAATAGGATACTATATTCCTCTTCAGTGATCTTTCTTATGTGTTGTAGACACTGGCCATTTCTGATACTTTACTGCGAGCCACTGTAAAGGTGAAAAAATAGATGTACCATACATTCTAAGGTTTAGTTATTTTTCTACACTGATGTTGGCTGGTACCCTACTTTCATGACGTTGTAGGCAGAATGAAGATGTGGTTGGCCCCAAGCACGCAGGAGACTACACAGGTCTGAAGAAATTAATTTACAGAGATTACCAGTATAAACCACCTTCTGCAAAGCATGTGATGGCTGGGAATATTCAGTTCCGAGTCCTGCTCTGCAGCACCTGCCGTGACGTTAGGCACATTTGTCCAAAACAAACCAGTCTCAAAGAGTTACCTCTACGCACCCCATGGAGATACCAGCATCTTGGGTTCCAGTGGAAGTTTGCTTTAGAAGACCTGTAACAGGGACAGGGGGCTCCCCCCAGCACAAAGGTATGCTGGTGACTGCTGGTGGCTTCCTGGAACTGAGCAAATAAAGCAAACCTAGCAGCAATACACAGACATCTAAAGACAAATGAGCATGGACTTTGGTATTGATTTAGTTTGCATTTTAAATAAAGTGCATCCCCTCTGCAAAGATACCAAAGCCCGATTCTGACTTCTAAACCTGATTGTAATGCTAAATATTTTTAGCCTAATACTAAATAATTTGATTTCTGTTGTTTTTACATGAACTATCATTACCTGCACCAGGGCTAATATCAAGTCATTGTTTGTCAGGCAGAGCCTGTCATGAATCCAGTGAAAGGCAGTGACTGTACTTCTCATTGTTTGACATTTATGTTAGATGTAGTCTAATAAGGGTAACAAACTCCACAAAAGAACTCAGGCCTCCCTTCATCCCTAACGGGCACAAGAGAAAGCAACTCACTGGAACAAATTCCAAAAGAGCTCACATGGAAAGTCTTCCTTATGCCATATAATTAACAGTTTTCTTAAGCTAATATCTAATAAAGCCCTTCACATGTGATTTACTTTAAGTGAGCAGTGAATGTTAGTGGAGTCAATGGAATTACTTAGAGCCTAAAATTCTGGTGCATGCTCAAGCAGTTTACTGAATCAAGGCTTTCACGTGTTAGAAGTCTGTGCTTTACTACTTCTCTGAGTCAAATTGAAGAGGGAGCTTTTACAGGGGGATATTTTTGCTTCCTCTTTTATGTAATGGCAAGTCCTTATGTCACCTAATTCAGCACTTCTTCCATGAAGCAGCAGTTATTTATATGCTCTTTATCATTCATTGGCTTTTGAATTTGGCACTTTCAATTTGGCTCAAAGTCTCCTGACTCTGTATTTGGACAAAGGTGTCTCCTTTAGCAGAGTGTCTACCAATGTCCCTGAATATTTCTCTGCTTTCGAGAATCCTTGCAATCTTTTCAATCATTCCTCAATTTATGTCACCATATGCCTGCAAGCATTAATTGAAATTACATGACATGAAGTAACTGTGTGAAATGGAATTGACAACTGTCCTGTAACATATTGAGGCACTGGCTGAATTCTGACTGGCTGACTTCAAGGAGGAAATATTTGTGGAACGACTTGGAGGAGTGATGGAGGAATCAGACTCACTCAACATACAGAATCTGCCTCTTCTCCCAAATGGGGACCAGGAAACATTTTCAGGTAACCATGCACAGTTTTCTTGCTATGCCGCAAGGTTTCTAAGCGGAGAAGACCTCCTCTTTAAGTCAGCCCACTTAATGACTGATGTGAGCTATACCCTGCACATTCAGTGTCAATGTTACTTGTAAATGTGCACTCTAACAGACTCTTTTCCTCTCCTGCCACAAGAAAAGTCACTGACCATGTCCTCCATCAGAGAAGGAGCTGCCACAGTGTAAATAGTTTGCTGCCTTTTCACATACACAATGGCTGGTCCCACACCCAACCAGTAGCAGCTGGCAAACAGCTCTAGACAAACAAAAGGCACTTCGATGCCATTGAAAAATTATCCATCACAGTCACACACTACAGAAACTGAAAGACACGGCTATGATTTACACATCAAAGCTGACAAACTTCAAAAATGCTTAGATTGAATTACAGCATGCAACTTGCCACACCATAGTTCCTGCCCATCTCTTGGAAAGTGTTTATTCTTTGACAGAAGAATGTGAAAAGAGGTTTTTTCCATATCAGTGTTAGAAATGGGGGACTGATACTCACAGAACTCAGTTGCTAATGTAAAGTTAAAAGGAATCTGTTGGAGACTTGAGACTCTTTCTCCTGTGTTGTATTTTTGTGCTCTAAGCTTTGGGCTATTTGCTCTATGCCTCATGTTTGCAGGTAAACTCTTTCAACAATTCAAGACCACAGTGACCCCTTCACTTTCAATTCGCTACATAACTTTACACATTTCTAACTTCCTTGTTCAGCTCAGCTTGTTTCCCTGTTTCATCTTCAATGCTTGTGAAAGATGAAGATAAAACCAAGTGAGGCGGAGGAACGGAACTCCAGTGGCAGTGTTCAGGAGATCAGCCCTGCCAGGTGCCAAACATTCAGGAGCTGTTCAATATCTTGCAGAGATACAGATTCGCATTCTTTGACTTTTGCCCATACATTGCTATTTTTAGACTTCTTACTGCCCGCCTGTTGCAGTGTCATGATGAAGCAGTCTCTGAAGGCTCTCTCTCTTCAATTCCCACCCTAACACAATAGCACTATCAAGAAAAGAAGCATTTTTAATCATTTTTCGATTCTGAGCTGTCTTTTTCCATTGCTAATAATGTTTTCTATTTGTGACTAGAGCAGAAGAAAATTATATCTATACATATATATATCAACAATCACACAGAAAACTGCACAAATATTTAGTTTCTTATTCATTACCAACAAGAATTTTAACTGGCTAATTTTCTGTTTTATCAAAACACTAAATTACAGCTGCAATGAACTTCATTGATTTTTCAAGGCAATCTTTTCCCCCCAGAGAGATGGTTTGCTTCCAACAAACCATGAAAATTCATGTATTTCAGAACCAAATCTGATGATTTGTATCTTCCTATTACTACCTTCCAACTGGATCTCTGCGGTTTACTCCTTGCCATCTGAATAATGATTAACATAATAATTAGACTTTTACATAAAGTGTTGATCACCCCAAAGGAACTGCAGATACTCAGCTGAATATAAGATATTAAATTCTCCTTTAAAGAAAGGGCAGAGTTTGCTATATTAGACCACCTGACTTAGTTGGACAAATCAGAAAAGCATCTAGTTACACAAGTTCTTCTTAGCATCCCTTCTTCAGACAAGATCCTGGGTACATAAGACTCATTCTTCCCATTTCATCATCTGATCTATTAAAAGATTTTACCTCTGCCTACAACTTTTTTTTTTCTTCCTGTATTCTTAAACAAACAAAATATTTAGTGCCATCTCCAAATAGAAGCATAACCTGAAAACTAGATTCAGACTCTTCAAAGAAGGTTTTCTATGTATTCATTTCATGTGATCACTCTGTCTTTAAAAAGACTTCTAAAAAATGCATGATGATGCAAGGAATTGTAGAGAAACTATTAAGAGCATCAAGCCAGATTGCAGTGGAGCAACGTGACTGCCTTCCTGCACAGCTCTTGACAAGGAGAGGTTTTATAGAGTTCTGTGAAGAGTTCTGGAAATCCAGGATTTCAAAGAGATTACAAAAATCCTCCCAAGATAGATTTTAGGGGATAAGGGCAGACACAGACTCCCCAAAGCCTCATCATTTGCACTGATGTAATCCTCACAGAGGATTTGGAACTGTACTTATCTATCTTGTTTGATACACAGGGTGAATGTTGAACACCTAAAACAAAAAATTGGAAAAAAAGTTCTCAGGCATTTATCACCAGTGCAGCTTTCAATACATGGTAAGTTTGAAGACTGCCGTGTTGATCTAGCTATTCCTAAGCAGATATTCAGTAGCTAATATCACCATGCGGGCCTCTTACTTAAGATTATCCATGAGTAATAGATGTTTCAAAACTCAAAGAAGAAAAACTGGTATCCTTGGAATAAAATCTACAGAAAATCCTTGTATTGCAAAGTAGGAAAAGAGCCTGGGTGCATGCTCTAGGGAGAGAGTGAATTAGAAGAACAGCCTTATTTGAGATTAGCAAATTTACTGCTTTATCACTAAATTTCTTCAATGCCTTGAGGAGCAAATGTTAGCTAGCACTGTTGATGCAGCAGATCAGCACTCTACAGGACACAGGATGCACTGCAGAATAAATCATACCTCTGATAAAATCAGTAGTGTCCCAATGAGGTTAATTGCGAAGACCTCTTAGGTATACTTTCATTTCTTCACTGTCCACATTTGTGTAAAGAGTTTAGTGGCTGGCTAATAAACTCAGGTTTATCCATTTGAATGGCCAAAGTAAGGGAGTTCTTTTATTTTTAGCTCCCTATAATTGAGATTTTAATGAAGATGTGACTATACCATTTGGAATTATTCAGCAAGATAGTGTAAGAAATAGAAAACAATACAGCCTTACTCAGTGTCTTAATTAGTGTTTTAATTTTTCCCCTTTTCCTGGACAACACAAAAATCTCATGAAAACAGCAGAAGAAAGTTTAGCAAAGCTGCTACTAACCTTATTGGCATTTGTACTGTAGCTAATAACACTTTCCAAGCTTACTTTCAAGTTACTTTGAATATTTGGTCAAAGGAATACTTAGGATGACAACTTCGGAGGGAATTAATTAATCTGAAACTTGCTCCTGGGTAGCTATTAATTACTTATGGTAATTGGAAAGAAAAGTTTAAATGGCTCTTGCAGTTACAGTGAGATGTCTCAAAACATGTTTAACTACATCATTCCAGTTTTAATAACTATTTCTCTCTTTCCCAACCCTCTTGGAATGGCAGCAAAAAAAAAGACGAGGCTGAATGAAAGGGCAAGGAGACAAAAACTGGAAAACCTTATCAATAAAGGAGGTATTAAAGCTTTGCAGAGACTCGAATTAAGTCTACTGAAATTGCTGCTAATCTTACTGTGAGAAGACTGCAGACATAGATAGTTTGAGCAACTTCTAAGGAGAATATCTTCATCTTCCCAGGCTTCCTTTGGATGGGATGGATTCAGCAGGAGCCTTGGTGAGACTGCTCACAGCACTATGTTCTAGGGAACACAATGCCTCACCACAGTGCATGGAACCTGTCACTGCAGTAGGAAAAATGTACTATCTATAAATTGTTCTACTAGTTGGGAATTTATCCTAACACGGAAACTGAAATAAAAGCCAATGACAAGAGTACACTAAATAAGCATAGCTGATATGGTTGGAAACACAGGAAGGAAGTTGAAAAAACTACAGTTCCTGATCCAGGGAAACCACTTCAAATGAAAAACTCAATGGAAGAGATGCGGGGAAAGCTGTAGCAATGCAAGAAAAACAGAAGCATAAAAAGACAGCAAATCAGATAGATCATTCAGTTATGCATCAGAAAATATGGAAAGAATTTAGGGCTACAGAGTGAGGTTTCCATCACATCACTTCCCTCTCTCTCCAGCCTGCTGTAAGCACTCAAGTTTCATTATCATCATTAGCACTGTTATTATTCATTACCACAGAGGTGCTGAAGGACTGTAAGCAGTTCAGGAAGCAGGAAAATAAAATAACCAGGGACTTAAGGAAATTTATTTTTGAGCAGTAATGTAGGGCTGATAGGGATAAAGGGCTTTATGTAATTGAAAGTAAACATCAAAGACAACAAATAATTCTGTACTATAAAGCACAAAGCAACAAGTGATTACTTGGAATGCTGAGGGTGAATAAAATGAAACACCTCTACCACCTTCACCATGTCCACTCCTCTCAAGAATTTGCAGAAACTCTATTGAAGAGCAGGTATTGGGCTTACCCTCAAGTGCATCCCTTTTTGTTATCCAGACGCTGCTCTCCCCAGACAGCAGAGGAAGGAAGGAAGGAAGGAAGGAAGGAAGGAAGGAAGGAAGGAAGGAAGGAAGGAAGGAAGGAAGGAAGG